>PVJC01010251.1:0-44096 GCA_004026665.1 Murina feae
GCAGTGAAAGCTAAGAGGTAAAGGTTTATAATAATCTGAGAAGAATGGTAGAAGGTGCTGATCAAAGATCAGGACTGAAGTTGACTTACTAGATTTTGTAACTACCCTCTCCCCATCATCTATACATTCCATCTGTTTAAAAAAAAATCTTTATTGTTGAAAGTATTACAAATATCCCCGTTTCCCCCATGACCCACTCTGCCCCCTACCTTCCCTCCTTCTCCTCCCCCCGCCTTCCACTACACTATTTGTGTTTTATTTTCACACTGTGTTCTGCAACCCAAGAAGACACAGGTGGGAAGAAATTAAATCGTGCAATTGGTTCAGGGCTGGGAGTTTGCAGAGCAGGCGAACCTGGAGAATACGGGCTCTAAAGAGTGGAGTGCTGTGAATGAGAATAGCTTGAGACACCACGCACTGCAAAAGCACAAGCGACTGCCTCTGCTTTGGACCGCTTGCCTCACCTCTGCTCAAAATGGACTCCGACGACTCCTGTGGCACTGCCGGCTCCTGCGATGCAAAGCCTGCAAATGACCTCCTGCAGAAGCTGCTGCTCCCGCTGCCCCATGGGCTGCGCTGGCTGTGCCCAGGGCCGTGTCTGCAGGAGCGTGGGCAATGTGCGTGTTGGGGAGAGCCTGCTCCCAGCTGGAAATAGAGCATGTTCAAACCTGCATTTTCTTTTCATCCCACCCTGAGCCGTTTGCCACATTCCCCTTTCTATGAAATATGTGAGGGATAATAAAAGTTGTTGACTTAAAAAAAAACCACAGCAATTTGAGCTAACCATAGGGTACCTACTGGGTCAGGCAGAGAATGGAGTTAAAAGGAAAAAACAACAAAAAGGTCAAGTAGAAATATCAAGAGACTGGGACCCAAAAGAAGTAAAAGAATAGATTTAATGGCCAAGAAAACGGGAACAACAAATAGTTAACGATAAGACAGGAAGTCACATATGAGCGTGCAGAGCTGGTCAGGATAGAATGGGTGGTTTAAGTGTAAAGGCATACGCATTTGAAATCAAGGCGTCGCAAGGACTTGTTTGAAAATAGGGTGGCAGGATTTGAAATTAAAACTGCAGGGCAAGTTCAAGGCAAGTTGAGGATGTGATTCTTGCAGTGACTGTGAGGTTGATGGAGTGGATACAGGTTGTTTTGTTAAGCCGTCGAAGAATTAAAGAGGGAGGCAAATGGAAATCATCCAGGCTTTATTAGGAGCAAACGGACGGGCCCAGGGCTCCCCGGGAAGGGAAGGAGAGCCATGAGGCCGCACCAGAACTGAACCGGGCTGGGTTTTTAAGGTCTGGGGTGGGTATGGGAGGAGAGGGGTTGGGTAGGAGGGAGGGGTCTTTGGAATGTATGGAGCTTCCACCCCCCAGGGTGCTGCTGCCGCCGGGAGCTATGGATGCCAGGATATCGCGGTTAATGGTCGGGGCGGTCAGGCCGCACCTGGCTGGAGGGGGGTAATGGTTTATGGCTTTTCTCCGGCGGGTGGACATCTTGGACACAGGTAACCAGATAGCAAGTCTTTCTGACCCTTTCCAAGCCTCCAGTGGGGGTGGGGGGGGGGGGGGGCGCAGAAAACAGGTTAGCAGCAGGGCCTCTAGCACACAGGGTCTCAAATCCTGGCTCTCCTATTGGTTGTGGCCAAGTTAATTGCCTCCTCCGTGCCTCACTTGCCTTATGAGTAAAATGAAGGTATAATACTGGACACTAAGCTGGTCTGAGGCCACCTGTCACTACTTGAGGCACATTAAGCAGAGACAGGGTTGAATCATGTATGAGTGTTTATGCCAACACTGCTGGCAGTATGGGAGAGCAGTCATCCTGGAAATCCTGCTGACCGCCCTTGCCAGTCTGCTGGTTAAGTGAGTGAGGGAGAAGGTAACTGCATGCAGCCGCCAGCCCAAGGGTAACAGGGACAGGGGAGGGGAGGGGAGGGGAGGGTCCGAAGTTGGGCCTTCAGGAGCTGTCTGATAACAAGGTGGCTAATCTTCTATGATGTTACAGCTTAGCCCAGTGATTCTCAACCTTCCTAATGCCGCGACCCTTTAATACAGCTCATGTTGTGGTGACCCCCAACCATAAAATTATTTTTGTTGCTACTTCATAACTGTCATGTGGCTACTGTTATGAATCATAATGTAGCTATCTGATATGCAGGATGTATTTAGGCGACTCTTGTGAAAGGGTCGTTAGGCCCCCAAAGGGGTCAAGACCCACAGGCTGAGAACCACTGGCTTAGCCCATTCCTGGGACCAGAGAATGGTCAGCGTTCCTGAGGCAAACTCCCAAAGAGGGGCAGGGTGTGGGCACAGCAACCAAATCAAAGCGTGTCCTGTCCTTGGTCTGTTCTCCAAATATATTTCTTATCTTTTTGTGGTTGTAGGTAATCCTCACCCTAGGATATTTTTCCCATTGATATTTTATTATTGATTTCAGAGAGGGAGGGAGGGAGGGATAGAAACATTAATGATGAGAATCACTGATTGGCTGCTTCCTGCATAACTCCCACTGGGAATCAAGCCCACAACCCAAACATGTGAGCTGACTAGGAATTGGTTCACAGGTCGATACACAACCACGGAGCCATGTCAACCGGGCGCCATTGATTTTTTAGAGAATGGACGGGAGGGGGAAAGAGAGAAACATGCACGGGGGAGACACATCTGGCTGGTTGCCCCCTGCATGTGTCTGAACCAAGGCCGAGGACTGAGTCTGTAATCAAGGTACATGCTCTTGACCGGAATCGAACCCGCAAACATTCTCTCCACTGAGCAAAACCGGCTAGGGCATGGCATTTTATCTTTTTACAGCCTCGTTTCACCCTCCAGTTTCCCAGGGTCTGTAAGAAAACCTCTTGCCTGGCCAGCATGTCTCAGTGGTTGAACACTGACCTATGAACCAGGAGTCATGGTTGGATTCCTGGACAGGGCACATGCCTAGGTTGTGGGCTTGATCCCCAGTAGGGGGCGTAGAGGCACCGATAAGTGATTCTCATCATCGAGGCTTCTATTTCTCCCTTCCTCTCTGAAATCAATAAAAAAAAATTAAAAAATATATTTAAAAAGAAAACCTCTTATTGTTAGTAAGGTGGATAATTATTAAGTAATGGTGGCTCTATTCTTAGTACGTGCCTTTACCTCTATCAGATATAATAGTACCTGCACATAAAGTGCTTGTAAGAAGGCCTGCCACATGGACCACGGCACCACTTAAATGTCAGCATCGTTATTGTTTCTCATTTGAACAATGAGACTGTCACAGTCTGTAAAGCAGATTCTCAAACGTCTTGGTCTATGAACACCTTTACGCGCTTAAAATGATTAAAGATGCCAAAGAACTTTTTAAAATGTGTATTTTACCTATTAATTTTTAAATCTCTTAAAACTATTTCTTAGTAACAAATATTTTTAAGAAATGTAACTTTTTCAAAAGAAGAAATATTTATAAGTGTGACACACTGTGACATACCTTTAATGTTTGGCTTAATTGAAGGCAGCTGGATTCTCTTATCTGCTACTACCTGCAATCTACTGAGTTGTGCTGTTTGAGGTGTATAAGAAAACCCAAGCACCCCCCTGACCCTCGGAAAGGGTCTGCCTGGACACTTTGAGAACTTTTTCTAAAGCTTTCTTCCAGCTTTAAATCACTCATTCATTCACCCATTCAGCACCACTTTATCCCAGAGATAGAAAGGAATCATGTGGCTGCCTGTCCTGGAAGAATTTAGTTGAGAAGAGATGAAAACTAATGAAAATGAAGGCACAGCATAAGTGCACACAGGAGGAAGTTACTGGGAAGTAACAGAGCACAGGAAATTTGAATTTGGGCTGTATTTCTAGCAAGCCCTCTCTAAGCGGAGGGAAGAGCATATGCGAAGGCCCAGAGGCAGGAATTGATCTAGTACAAGAAAGCACAGGGTACCTTGGCAGAGGAAGGAAAAGTCTCTTCCAGAGGATGGAAAAGGTTGTTGGGCCTTAGATGATAAGTTAAATCTCACCCTCAGGAGGCTGGGGCAGCGAACTCGTTTTCCCTTTTTCTGCCAGGTTCATTGAGGTATAATTTACACAGAAGAAAAATTTACCTTTTTAGGTGTATAGTTCTGTAAGTCATGACAAAGGTGCAGTAAACAATGACACAATCAAAACGTAAGATATTCTCATCACCTCAAAAAGTTCTCTCTGTGGTCAAACCCCAACCTCTACTCCTTTGACAGCAGGCAACCATTGGTCTGATTTCTGTTGCAACCGTTTTAATTTTTACTTTGAAATAATTATACACTCACTGGAAGGTGTGGAGAGGGGCCATGTATACAAGCTCCAGCTCCTTCCAATACTCACAACTTCAGATTCCACCGGTGCATCAGCTCATTTTAAGGGGCATAGTATGCAAGCCGGGTTGGTGAAGCAAGGACGTGGAGAGATTCTAGGCGGTGCAGGGAGCAGAGAGGACTGAAGGGAACATTCTTGGAGAACAGGCATTATGCGATGAACAATTTGTATGAGTATTTAAATTAACCCTTTTTCAGAAATGAACTCTCCTATATGGCAGGACAGCAAGCAGGTTGTTCTAAATCAAAGGGCCCGACCTTTGACTGAATTGAGGAAATGTTTCTTCCAGTCATGATATCCCCAAATAACCATGATATTCCTGCTTACTCTTAACTCAAACAGGAAAAACGTTTTTTGTTTTTTGTTTTTTTTTTACTCACTTTCTTCATTTTCTTACTTTCCTATGATTGGAAACAATGAAATAACCGTCAAAGACCTGATATTACCTTGAGATTAGGCATTTACCTAGTGGCCCTCATGAACAGAATTAACTCCCCAAACCCAAACAAACTAAATCTTTATATCTTTATTGCTTCCTGGAGTTCTGGTACTTTTGTTGGTTCTCCTACCTGCTTCAGCCTTGCACCTGACTCTAGTATTAATAACGCCTGTAAACTTAACATATTTATAAATATCATTTGCTCATCACAAGACTGGGTGTTATCTTCACTTTTACTGGCCACGAAACTGAGACTCGTGTTTGGTACCCAAGACCACACACACCAAGGCTGCCAAAAGCTTAGGAAGGTGCTGGCTGGCGCCCGGCATGGGCACGCACACCGTGACGCTAGCCGGCCAGCTTCCCTCCACCCCCGGTACGTTTAGGCAAAAGCTCCCCACGTGCAATGGACGCATTTCTGGTAACAAAACCTGCACTTACATCCCGGTTTGATGCAGACCTTCCTCTGGCTGCTACCTAGTTTACCACTAGTTCCTGCCCGGTACAGCCCGTGGGGACATCGGGGTGATCTTGTACCTATTCATGACGAGCTTCTAAATACCTTTAAAATCAGGAAGAATCAGATTTAATTAACTATGGTAACAAAGTGTCCTGGTTTTTTTCTTTCTCACTGTCCCCCGGACTAGATATTTTATATACACTTAGTATTCAATCCTCTAGATACCTTACCTATGAAGAGTCTCAAGATTAATAAGGCAAACAGTCCCTCGCGGCCCCATTTCAGTCATCTCAGCCCCGAGTCACAGTGGTATCTTATGCAAACAGACAGAAAACAAGCCCAGACGCAAGAGGGGAAATTCAAACCACCCGCACAGCCCAACAAAACAGAAAGACCCCGGGCTCGGCGCGGCCACACAACCCGCCCGCGTTGACCCGGGGCCGTGAGCGCCAGGACCCCGGCACCATGCACCGCGGCCACGTGGCGGGGGCAGCGTGAACCCGGGGCCGGCGGAGGCCGTGCCCGCGAGCAAAGCCGGCGGGGCGGAGGGACATGCAACCGGCGGGAACGGAACCGCGCGGGCAGGCGGCGAGGAGCGCCCCCTTCCCTCCCCTCCCCACCCCCCGCACCAACACCCGCTACAGTTTCCAAAGCCGGAGCGCTCGGGAGGAGCCCGGTGCCGAGCCTTCGGGGGAGATGGTTCCCGCGCCGGCGACCTTGGGGCCCCGCCGCCGCCGGCCTCCTCCCGCGATCGCGATCGCCCGGCCCCGCCACGCCCGAGGCCCGCCGGCCCCCTCGGGGGCGCTGCTCAGAGACGCGCGCACGTGTCCCGGGCGGCCCCGCTCGCGCCCGAGGGTGGGGCCGCCGCAGCCGGGAAGCGCCGACCGCCGCGTTGCAGCGCCCCCACCTCCCCGCAGCGAGGGCGCCCCCCGCCCGGACCCGGGAGGCCCCGGAGGGGCTCAGGGCGGCGCGGCAGGCCGTCGCCCGGGCCACGCGGGCGCCGCACTTCCTCTTCCTGCCCCCGCGCGGCCCGAGGGCGCGGCGGCCGGAGCGAGGCCCGGCGCGAGGCCCCACCGCGAGCTGCCGGCCAGCGCGAGCCCGCGCCGCGCCCCAGCCGCCGCCGCCGCCGCCGCCCCCGCCGCGCCCTCGGGCCGCGCGGCCTCCGGGTGGCTGGGCCCCGCGCGGGCAGCGAGAGGCGGGGCCGCCGTGCGGGCGGCGGAAGGAGGCGGAGGAGGAGGCAGAGGAGGCGGAGGCGGCGGCCGGGAGCGGGGTAGAGGGCGGGGGGCGGGCCGGGGAAGGGGAGGAGCGGGATCTCAGGAGCGCGGCGCCGCAGCCGGGAGCCGGCGGCCCGAGAGTGACCGAGTCACGGCGGGCGCCGGGGGAGCCGCGGCGTCGGACCCGCCTCCTGGAGCGCAGCCCCGGCCAGGCCCGGCCCCGTTCCCGCCCCGCGCCGCCTCCCCGCCGCCGCCGCCGCCGCCGGAGCGCTCCTGCCCACCCCGCCCCCGCGGCCGAGCCCGGGAGACGAGTGGGAGTCGGCCGCCGGCGCGGGCACCGGGACCCCGCGGGGGACACTGCAGCCGGAGCCCGGAGGCCGCGCCGCCGCCGTCTCAACTAGGATGTCCCGACATGAAGGTGAGCGCTCCCCCTCCCCCGCCGGGCCTCGGCCTACCCTCCCGGGCCGCGCGCGCCGCGGGGGCCGGCCGGAGGCGGCGGGGACGTCGGCCGGGCAGGGCCGGCCCCGACACGCCGGGCCCGGGAGCGAGCGAGGCCGGCGGAGAGCCCGGCGCCGCCGCCTGGGCCGCCGCGGCCCTGCCGGGAGCTGGGCCCGGAGCCGGAGGCGGGGCGGCGGGCCGGCGGAGGGTTTGCACCGTCATGGGGAGGGGGAGGGGAGGCGGCGGGGCCCGTTACCGGCGGGGGCCCGGCCCCGGGGCACGGATACCGGCCGCCGCGGGCCGCCCGGCCGATCCCGGAGCCGTGGGCCCCGCCGCGGCCTAGTGCGCCCGCCACCCCGGAAGGGCCCGGCGCGGCCGCCGAGCAGGCCGGCGGCGGAGGCGGGGAGACCGAGGAGCCGGGCCCGGGATCGGCGGGCGCGCCCGGCCGCCGGGAGACGACGGCGGCGGGGGCCCTGCCTGCGGGGAGGCCGCGGGGCGGCGGGAAGGCGCCGCGGCCGGGCACGGGGAGAGCCCCGCCTCGCGGCTAGGCCTCGGCGCGGCCCGGGGCTCGGGTAGCCCAGTTCCCCGGGCGGGTCCGGCCCGACGGCGGCGAGCGAACTCCCTGCCCCGTCACGGGGTCGGACGGAGCGGCTCCCGCGGCCGGGCCCCCGCTCCCGGCGGGCACCACCCGCGGGGCGGCCGGGCTTGGGTGCACGGCCCGGGGCGGACGGGCTCTTCGCGGTCTGGGGGGGCCTTGGGGGGCTGGGTGTTGAGACCTAAAAACGGGATCGGGGCGCAGTTGCAAAACAGGTAGACAGCGTTAGCCCAGTCCCGGGGCACAAAGAGAAACACGCGCAGGGCACATGGACAGGCGCTGGGCTGGTGAAAAAGTAAATAATAATAAAATAAGTTAACTTCAGTCCCCTGCCATATGGTTTCGCAAAGGGGGAGGGGGCCGTGTTCTCTTTGTTCCCCCGCCACAGGTCCTTCCGTAAAAAGTGGCGAGAGGCCGGGCGGGCCCGAGGCCCCGGCCGGGTTCGTGCAACATGGTCCCAGGGGCCGGGAAGTGCAGTGGAGAGAGCCCTGGGCGGGCGGTGGAGGTGGGAGCGGAGAAAGTTAGGGAGTCGGAGCGGTGTGTGCTTCACGCCCGCGGGGAGGATATTCGCAGGGAAATTCAGGCCTTAGAACTTGGAAGTTGAAAAACTCTGGAGTCAAACGATATGGAGAGCAAAAACAATGCACTTTTTCCCACTTACTGTGTACAGCTGTGGTCATTTTGAAATAATCATGCGCTTAGGCTCATAGAAATACTTGGAAACAATTCCCTAATTTTCCTCCCCCCCCCCCTTATTGGAAATATATTCCCTATTTGTAACTTACAGGAAATTGTAATGAAAGGTCTAATCGCATTTTAATCTGGAATATTAAAGCTCACATTAGACTCTACTTATGTGTACGTTGACCACCTTCAAGACAAAATTAATTGGAGCAATAGCTCCAGGCCCCTCTTTAAATTCATAAGAACTGGGAGAGTTAAAATGATGGTATCAAAGCAATGGGAGAACTGGAGGTTGAGACCCATTCTTGCTTCCGGAAAACACGCAGGTAGTTCCAGACTGAGTAACTCAAATTGAGTAGCATCCTGGGAAGATTCCTTTCTACACAGTAATCTCTTAGAGCGCCCATTTTCAACTGGTGTGCTGCAAGAATTTTTAAAACTTGCAATATCTGACTAGTCAGGGGCACTGGTCTCTTTCCCATTAGATTATCAAATAAACTAACAGTACCCAACAAAACAGTAACTGTCTGGTGTGAATGAATCAAAATTATACCTTTTTTTTTTTATCGTCAGAGTGGCAAAAATATCTTTTAGTGTTCCCCAAAATTTTAATAATTAGTTTGTGTGTGCCATGAGTTGAAAAAGATTAAAAAGCTCTGTTTTAGAGTAGAAATAGAGTGCCAGTATTCCTGAGTGTAACAAATCTGTAATCTAAGCCCATTTTCCCCTACTTGGCCTTGTGGAAAAGCATGTGGCTTTGAAACTTACAATTCTTTTTAGTTGTTGAATATTACTGAACCTTAGGACATTAATAGCACACCTTTTCTGGTAACTTATATAACACCAGATATTTCTGAAAAAGGAACATTCTTATAATACATCCGTTGAAAACTGTAGTACAGTATTTAACAAGTGATTATCTTTTAAGGGTCTAGTTTATATCTAAGGGGCTAAGGCAGGAATGACAGTCTCATGAAGAATCACATTTAATTCATTGGATGTTTTGTGGAATATTAGTTCAAGTTGCCATTACTTTCATCATTAGGAATTTAACGTAACAATCAATACAGTTTGACACCCTTACTATTCTAGCTTTTTTTACCTTTCTCTTTGGACCTACTAATCCCATTTCTTTTAAATATATTTTTATTGATTTCAGAGAGGAAGGCAGAGAGAGAGAGAGATAGAAACATCAGTGATGATAGTCATTGAGAGAGTCATTGATCGGCTGTTTCCTGCAACCACAGCCCGGGCATGTGCCCTGACGGGGAATCAAACCGTGACCTCCTGGTTCGTAGATTGATGCTCAATTACTGAGTCATGCCAGCCTGGTTGATCCCATTTCTTTTAGCATTTTATTTTTTCCCCTCTTTTTAAAAAAAAAAAAATATTTTATTGATTTTTCACAGAGAGGAAGAGAGAGGGATAAGAGAGTTAGAAACATCCATCAGCTGCCTCCTGCACACTCCCCACTGGGGATGTGCCCGCAACCAAGGTACATGCCCTTGACTGGAATCGAACCTGGGACCCTTGAGTCCGCAGGCCGATGCTCTATCCACTGAGCCAAACCGGTCAGGGCTCTTAGCATTTTAGTAGTATTCATCTGTCCACCTTCAAATTCTCAGTAGTTCTTGTCTCCTTTCACTAGTGTATCAGAACTGCGTGTAGTAAGGATCTGAGCTGTGCTGCTGGTAATGTACTTGCATTGTGTTTCCTTTTCAGTACTTTCTGTATGAGTGTAACTTGTTACTTTGTCTTTGTGTCCACCGTAATGAGTTGCACTAATATAGTGTCTATATGTAAGATGTAACTTAGGACAGCACAGCTCCAAGATGAACGTCTCTCGAGCTTAGACTCTCCGCCTTGTGAAGCAGTAGACTGACTACCTCTGAGAAAGGAGAAGCAGCCAGGAGCAATAGAATGCGATAGGGCAGGGGTCAGCATACGGCTTCTGAAAAGGAGCAGGTAGTAAATGTTGTAGTTTGGTAAGCCTTGAGGTCAGCTCTGCCATTGTAGTGTAAATGCAGCTGCAGACAGCATGTAAATGAATGAGCACGACCATGTTCTAATTAAAACTTTTATTTATAGACATTTGAATTCCATATACTTTTCATGTGTCATGAAATAAGACTCTTAGGTTTACCATTTAAAAATGTAATTCTTGGATTCTTGGCTTGCAGACCTTGCAAACATAGAAGGTGGCTGAATTTGGCCCGGTTTGGCCCAGGGCTATAATTTGCCTTCTTTTGCTCTAGAGTACGTAAAGCTTATGGAAATGGAATTTTGTATTCCATCATTTCCTTTGGGGTAATGGGGACTGTATCTATGGACCAAACCCATTCTGTACCTCAGTTTCCAGCAGCACTATGCAGATTGGTATAGAAGTAATGGTTCCCAGGTGTGGAAACAGGCTCCTCACCTTTCCAGAACCTGAGTGGGGGTGGCAGGACTCTGCATTGTCTCCTGCTTGCCCATTATGACTATCCCAGCCAGAAGTTCAGGGTCTGTTTTAATTCGTTTTGTAATGTTGTTATGTTAGCATTTTACAACGTAAGTGCCCAATTACTTAATGTTTACTATCTAAATACCATATTACACCTGGTGAAACCAATTATTTTCTATTTTATTTGTAAGAGTATCTTTTAATATTTCTCTACATACAACACATCTAAGTACTTATTAGCTAAAATGAAGTTATGAATGTTCTTGCCTGAATTGGAATCTGATTGACTACCCAGAGTTAGGAATACACTTATTATCTTAAGTCAGTCATTCAACCTTTTTCAGTTGCTACTATATATTAGGCACTTAGCTAGATGCCAAGGACTGTGAGGATAAATGAGACGCAGCTCCTTACCTTAACTATAGCACAGTGTGAGACATGCCATACAAAAGGACAAGTTGATGGCAATAATTACTGTTTTTCTTAATAATTTTGTCCAGTTTCAGAGGCAATCTATTGTAATTTCTAACACTTTTTTCTTTTAAAAAATATTTTACTGATTTGAGAAAGAGAGGAAGGGCAAGTAGGAGAGAAACATTGATTTGATGTGAGAAACGAATGGCTGCCTCCTTTCCATGCCCTAACCAGAAATTGAACTTGCCAACTTTTGCTGCATAGGATGATGCTCAACTAACTGAGCCACACTGGCCAGGGCTAACTTTTTTTTCTTGAATGCTTTCTTAACTTTTTTGTGGGTTACTCTTGGATTTGGATAAAATTATTTGATATTTCAAATACAGTCCTTGTCTTTACTTGATTGATGCTTTCCCTAGCTTTGAAGATCTCCATATGTGAAAATGGTAGTGGATAAATGGACAGGTGATCACATGGTTTTGTTATTCTCAGAAGCATTGGTGATACTGTTTATTTTTAAAATGTAAAGTACAAGAGTGGGCACCAGACCATTAACCTAATTTCTGAAAGTTGTACTATTTTTTTAAAATTGTACCATTCTCCTGTTAGTAGATTCAGATTTTCTCTTTTCTAAAAATTGACTGACACTAAAAACACATATATAAACAATCCCAGAGTGAATTGCAATAATTTTGTTTGCAGAATTTGGGGATTACAAAGACAAGATTGGTAATTAACATGTGATTTTAATGTGGTGACTTTTGCCTTCCTGCAGCAAAGTAAAATTAACTCCTGAAAAGATCTTTATCATGTCAATCAGCTTATTTTACTTTAACTGTGATCTATAAAGGATTATAACATTCTTATACTTTTTCAATACATCATGAATTATATTTACCTTGACTTTCAGTAAAAGAGAGATAAGAATGTAAATACTTTAATTTCTGGAGTCTTTGATATATGATTTCATATAAAGTTGATTTTGAAGCCTACTTTTCCTATATTGACACTTGTATTTTACTGCAATAAAATATAACTTTACTCTCTTTTAAATTGGAGATTTAATTTGGAAGAAATTCCTTTTAGTTTAAGAATCTTAAGCTGTATTAGCAGCAAACTTGTTTACAGATTCAATATTTTTTCACAGAAGAAACTTAGGAAACTTCTGATATGAAATGACCAAACAAGTTCCTTCATATTAGGCTTGCAGTGTTTTTTAAAAAAACCCATGCACTTTTGAGTCATCAGCTCTGTAGCATCTATATACATTCGCTGAGGTTTGATGGGTTTTGTTTTTAACCCTCACCCAAGGATATGTGAGTTTTTATGTTGTTGTTGTTTTTAATTTTAGGGGGAGAGGAGAGAGAAAAACATTAATCCTTTGTCTCCTTACTTGCCTTGACCTGGGATCGAACCAGTGCTATACTACGTTCCAACCAACCACGCCATCCTGTTGGGGCTGTTTTCGTTTTTTTTAAATGGAGGTCCCAAAAGTTGTTTTTAGTGAAGGTTAAGGCATCGTTGGATTATTCTAGAAATAGAGTTTTTTTTTCTTTTAAATTGCATTATAAATACTGCTTTTGGACTACTGGCATAAATATAGACTCAAAGGAAACATTTCCTACAATTCATATTCATAAAAGTTAAAACTAGAGTGCTGTTCATAATTAAAATATTTATTTATAAAAGATTAATTTCAGTGTTGTGCTAGGAGCCATGATGTTTTTCATTTCCTTAAAATATATTTTTTTCACTCACTGAAGTTATTCATTAAAATTGAGCCAAGAGCTCCCTAATTATACAGATCAGAGCATTTAAAAAAAAATATGCTCTGATCTGTATAAATACTTTAATTTTTAAAATAAGCCATGTCCTGATTCATGTGAAAGATAAAGGGATAAGGCAGACAATTTCCTAAGGGAACATATTATTACCTTGGTTCTATGGTAAGGAAGGAAGTGGTGAAGAAAAGAGGGTGTTCTTGGGATGGTAAACGACAAGAGGCCTGCAGAGTGATGGCAGAGGAAAGGCAAGGTGGACATGAAGCTCGGGAGTGATCTGTAGCCACAGTCAGAAATGAGCCAATTCGAGCCTCATGGAACACCCTGAGAGCTGGTGTCAGGGGATGAAAACGCAGTGTGCTGTGAAACTAGGAAGAGACGAATTGCCCTCATCCCTTCCACCTCTCTCACGCGTTCCCACGGTGTTGGTTACTCATGCTTTTAGTTGTCTTTTTGAATAGTAACAAAGCAGAGTGTGGGTCCATCATTTTATCTCTTCCATGACCACAGTTCCAACCAGCAGTCCAGCCGATGGGCCAGTGGCCACAGGAGTGTCAGGGAGAACGTATGGATGGATCCTGCAAGTCTAGCACTGCTGCTGGAAAAGCCCGCTGAACTCACAAGAGTGGGTCAGGCTAGTCACCTTCAGCCAGGAGGGGCGAAGTGAGTGGGAAAGACTCTTGATATCATGACTGATTTGGTTTGCATTATCTTCTGCTGAATTGTGTAGGGGTTTTCCTCTCTTGATAGTACTCATTGCCAGTGTCACAAACTTCAGTTCTTTCCAGAGTAAGAGGATTTTCATTAGAAGAGTCACTTTAGAGTGCTAACTTGATGCTTTGACTATCACAACAGTCAGGCATTTTGATGATAATTTATTTTTAGTTTTGATTTCTTTTTTGTTCCTCTAAGACTGTCACCCTCCCCTCCCACGTAGCAAAGTTAAGGGTCCATCCAGTGGCACTCCTGCCTTATTCTCCAGGCATTTTTTTTTACAACTATCATTGTTTATTTGTCTGTCTGGCTCCCGCACAGGCTACCTGAGGGTCAGTATAGTGTTACTTACCTTTGTACCTAACCTCTTAGCATGGTGCCTGATCTTTGGGAGGTCCACTGCACATTTGTGAGTGATTGTTAGAGATGGTAATACTTGTCTAAAAAATGATGAGACTGGAAAATACCCTCCGTTTTTATCTGGGGAAGCTGGTTAAAAGGAAGGAATATTGTGGGAAAGAAGGCTTACAATTTTCATAAAACTAAGATGAGATGAATAAACTGCATAGAACAAAAATAACTTAGGAGACCTGGCTCGTGGGGGAATGGCCAGGGACTAGACTCAGGGTATGTTTTGTTGTAGCTGCTACTGGTTCTAGTTTCGGATTAACTGACTGTGGGTTCTGCATAGTAATTGTACCACGTGCTTGAGTTTTCTGGTTCATTCGGTCATTTATCCAGTGAATATTTATGGACTACCTACTTGAGTAGCACTCAGAGTCACCTCCAGAGCTTGCCCCAAGTTGTTGACCCTGTGCAGGATGATAACATTCAGTGGTTTGAAACACATGCTTGGAATTTACATGCTTTCCTGTTGTATGGGCTGTGTGCTACAATCAGTCTTTCAATTCATATTTTGAGACAAGGCAATTAAATCATATAAGTATTTTAATCCTTTGGCATTATTTGCAGTCCCCTCCTTTTTTTAAAGCTTATTTTTATTTGTTTAATGGTTATTTCTAATTCCACCCAGCGCTGCATTTCTCTCCATAACAATATCACCTTTAGACTATGGGAGTTGTAAAACCCATGTGTCTGCACATGTTAAAATACGTTGAAGTAGAATATTCCTTGTAGGTTTGAATATTTTTTATGCTTGGAGAAAAAAGAACTCAGGATGAAATGTTTAGTTTTTCTATTCAGTGTAGTTTTTTGCAGTGGCTGTATAGCAGCTGTTGGGTAACTAGACCCTAGTTCTGCTGTTCCTTTTCAACCAGTGTCAGTGTCCTCCTTTGGGGGCCTTCCTCTGAGGCCGTACAAGCCAGCGCAAAGCTTTCTACAGTCAAAGTTAAGGGCATTGAAGTCCTAGGAAAATGGCAGGTATTACAGAGATTGTTACAGATGTGTCTCTTCCTGTAAGAAGAAAATAATAACGTGCTGGGTGCTGGGGGAGGTAAGGTGCTGGGAACCAGGTACTTTTTATAGTCAGAGATCTTACGTTCACCTTTATGAACACTACTAGGATTCTAATACATTTAGTTGCAATTCAAAATGAATGTAAACGGCGGTGTATTTGTATAGCTGTTGATACAGATATACAGAATGGTCACTAGGGAACTAATCTTCCCTAGGAAATACTAGTATGGTGATTAGAACATCAAGTGACAATGGATGAGCACTTGACCCGTGGTGTTCCTACATAGGCCAAGGTCAAAGATCTTCAGTCCACGTTAGACATGCTCATCGTATCTTCATGTTCATTCATTGCTCCATACCATTTTCTAGAAGCTTTATAGAAATCACCCAAAGGGGGAAGAGATAGCAAATCTATCTCTTCAGAATTGGGGTACACTATATCACCTTCCAAAGGAAATCCAGTGCAAGTCACATGTAATTTTAACTCTCTGGTAGCCACAGTAACAACTGAGAAGGTACAATTAATTTTAATAATTTAATACTTTAGCCCAATATACCCAAAATAATATTTCCATGTGTAATCAACATAAACGTTGTTAATGAGATATTTTTACAGTCTTTTTCTTTACAAAGTTTATGTATATTTTATGCTTAGCATAGTTTAATTCATATGCTCATTTTTTACCAAAATACCTTTCTTTTTCAATTACAGTTAACATTCAATATTATATTAGCTTTAGTTGTACAGCATAGTAGTTAGCCATATATATAACTTACAAAGTGATCGCCGGGATAAGTCTAGTATCCATCTGGTGCCATGTTACTAAAATATTATTTACTATATTCCCTGTGCTATACTTAATATCCCCGTGACTTTTGTAACTGCCAATTTGTATTTCTTGATCTCTTCACCTTTTCCAGCCAGCCCCTCAATAATCCCCCTCCACTCCGGCAGTCATCAGTTTGTTCTCTATATCTGTGAGTCTGTTTCTGTTCTGCTTACTTGTTTATTACATTTCACACATAAGTGAAATCATATGTTATTGGTCTTTCTCTGTCTGACTTTTCACTTAGCATAATACCCTCTAGGTCCATCCATGTTGCAAATTATAATTCTGTTGTATGTATGTACCACATCATCTTTATTTAATCTCTCACCAAAAATACTTGATCTTAGTTGAAACTCATCTTTAGACTTGTGCATTGGGAATTTACTAATTCATGATTATATGCTGTATCTTCTATAGGTACATTTTAAAAATATATCTTTATTGATTTTAGAGAGAAAGGGAGAGGGAGAGACATAGAAACATCAATGATGAGAGAGAATCATTGATCAGCTGCCTCTTGCACGCCCCACACTGGGGATCAAGCCCACAATCTGGACATGTACCCTGACTGGGAATCAAACTGACCTCCTGGATCATAGGTTGATGCTCAACCACTGAGCCATGCTGGCCAGGCTGTATGTACATTTTTAAAAAAATATACTTTTTTTTTATTATTTCAGAGAGGAAGGGAGAGGGCAGAGAGAGATAGAAACATCATTGATGAGAGAGAATCATTGATCAACTGCCTCCTGCATGTCTCCTACTGGGGATCAAACCCACAATCCGGGCATGTGCCCTGGACCGGAATCAAACCGGGACCCTTCAGTCTGAAGGCTGACACTCTGTCCACCGAGCCAGGGCTGTATGTACATTTTGATGCAGTATTGCCATATCCTTAATGGTCTGTTCATTAACATTCTGAATTTCTGCTTCTTAAATTTTTCTTCTAGGAACCTAGATTTTTCCTTTTTCACCTTAAAATTATTTTTTAACTTACTTTAGTTACCATTACAATAGAATCCCACTTTATAGACATCTACAAATATATATAAATTCTGATCACTTTGTAGGCTGTTCAGATTGAAGAACATTTATATCAATTAAAAAAAGATTTACATATAAGTCATATGAAAATAGAGGAATTTGTAACCAACAACAACAAAAAGCAGTATAAAAATGTTAGTACTCTAGTATTTAGGTACTCCCAGCCAGTGGTTCTCAAAGTGTGACTCAGGACCAGCAGTATCAGCATCACCTGGGCACTTGCTGGAAAGACAGATTCTTGGACAGTACCCTAAACCTACTGAATTCGCACTTCTGTGAGTGAAGCCCAGCAGTCTGTTTTAACACGTTCTCGGGTCCCATTTGTGACAAAGGAATTTGTGTGTGAGACGGTCACTGCTGTTGACGAGCATACGGGTGTACAACCATCTTTCATGATGTGCTACTACTAAATGGAAATGAAGCTGCTGACCTTGGCCTCATTTTTTCCCCCAATATAGTTTATTGATTTTTTACAGAGAAGAAGGGAGAGGAATAGAGAGCTAGAAACATTGATGAGAGAGAAACATCGATCAGCTGCCTCCTGCACACCCCCTACTGGGGATGTGCCCCCAACCAAGGTACATGCCCTTGACCGGAATCGAACCTGGGACCTTTTAGTCCACAGGCCGATGCTCTATCCACTGAACCAAACCTGTCAGGGCTTGGCCTCATTCTTGAGCAACATGTTATTTGGAGGTGGAAGAGGATTGTAACTCACGACTCCAGACTAGTGCTATTTATTTACTCAACACACATTTATCAAAAGTGTACTTGGGGCCAGAGAAAGTCCTTGTCCTTGTGACAGTCACTTTTTATTAGAAAGAGTGTAGCAAGAGTATATGGCCCGTGGGCCACATCCAGCCAGCTACCTGTTTTGTTGTTTTTTAGTTTGTTTTAATGCTTGCCCAAGGATACGTTTTTTTAATTGATTTTAGAGAGGAAAAGAGAGTGAGAAATGTTGATTGGTTGCCTCCCATATGCACCGACTGGGAACCGTACCTCACAACCTTTTGGTGTACTGAAGGACTCCAACTAACTGAGCCACCTGGCCAGGGCCACCTGTTTTTGTAAATAAAGTTTTATTGCAGCACAGCCACATCTGCTCATTTACATATTGTCAAAGCTGTTTTTGTACTAGAGTGGCAGAGTTGCGTAGCTGTGACAGAGAAAGGTGAAAATATGTATTATCTGGCTCTTTACAGAAAAAGTTTGTGAATCCTGGGGATAGACTATCTATATAATAAAGAGCCAGGTCATTACAACGGAAGGCTTGACCAGACCCAGCACTGACTACCTAGGGGGCTGCGGTTCAGGCCCAGAGAGAGGCCTGCAGAGAGAGAGGCAGGGTCTGATCCGTAACCTCTCTGGCAGCCATTGATCAGAACTAGCCTCTCTTTCTCTCCCGGCCTGACCAACAGCCACACTTCCATTTCTCTCCAGGCCTCCACTGATCAGCAGCCCCACCTTTCTGATCAGGCCCTGTTGATAGGTCCAGAGACACTGACTGGCATAGAAATTTACCAATCAGAACCAAATCTGGGTCAACTGTGAGGAGCCAATGGCTGCCTAGGAGGTAGAGCTTTTGACACTGACTGGCATAGATATTGACCAAATTGGCTGGCAGAGGAGAGCAGTTGGGGGCAAGATCAGGCCTCCAGGGGAGGGCAGTTGGGGGCGAGATCAGGCAGGCAGTGGAGGGCAGTTAGGGGCGATCAGGCCAGCAGGGAAGAGAAGTTAGGGGCGAGATCAGGCTGGCAGGGGAGGGCAGTTAGGGGCAATGAGGCAGTTAGGGGCAATCTGGCAGGCAGGCAGGTGAGTGGTTAGGAGCCAGCGGTCCCAGATTGTGAGCGGGGTCCCAGATTGGAGTGGGTACAGGTTGGGCTGAGGGGACCATCCCCCTCTCCCTTGCTCCATGGAGGAATTTCGTGCACTGGGCCTCTAGTGGAGAAATAAATATGCAGTAGAGTGTTAAGAGGTGGCAGGTGTTACGAAAAACCATACAGCAGGTTAAGGGACTAGGGAAGGGGGGGCCTACTTTATATCTGGTGGTCATGGAGGGCCTTTCTGAAGATGGAACATTAACAGAGAAGGATATTTAAAGGAGGAAGGTAGGATATGTCTGAATGTACAGCAAGTGTAGAGGCCCTGAAACTTGGAATGTCTGGGAATAGCAAAGAGGCCAAGGAGGAAAGTGATTGAGGGAGAAAGGAGGTAGGAACTGAGGCTGGGATAGTAGGGGCCAGATCCTGCATCCTCTTACATTGTAGGCAGCAGTGAGCCTACAGTGCTTTGAGAAAATTTGGGAAACCCGTCTGAATAGTGATCCCTTTGGCTAAATCAATGGCAGAGTCTGGAAACTAAATACCTTGTAGCATATTTCGATATCTCTAAGAAACATTTTTAAAAAATATATATTTTTGTTGATTTCAGAGAGGAAGGGAGAGGGAGAGAGAGAGAAATATCATTGATTAGAGAGAATCTGATTGCCGCCTGCATGCCTCCTCCTGGGGATTGAGCCTGCAATCCTGGGTGCATGCCCTGACCAAAATTGAACCATGATCTCCTGGTTCATAGGTCAACGCTCAGCCACTCTGGCCCGGCTCTGAGAAACATTTTTTTTACAAACTTTCCCCTACACTCATCACTCTTAAGCCTTGTCTCCCTCAGCCCCTATGTACTATCTGTGTATTCTGTTTCACTGAACTTTCCTGGAGGGTATACAGTTTGGTGGAGAAAAAAATATCTCCCTGGTTTAAAGGTAAAATCCTGGAGCCCAGAAATTGAGTCATCTCCATTAGCAGCTTTCAAACTTAAAAAAATATATAATCTGCTCTAACCAGTTTGGCTCAGTGGATAAAGCATCAGGGGTCCCGAGTTTGATTCCGGTCAGGGGCATATGCCTTGGTTGCGGGCACATCCCCAGTAGGGAGTGTGCAGGAGGCAGCTGGTCGATGTTTCTAGCTCTCTGTCCCTCTCTCCTCTTCTCTGTGAAAAATCAATAAAATATATTTTAAATATATATATATATATATATATATATATATATATATATAATCTAACAAAAAATGTATTTGATACTATGAGTTAGTAGTTACATATGTAATGAAATAAGAGTTTTACAAAACAATACTTATCTTTACTATGAAAAAAAATATTCTAACAAAAAAATGAAAAATATATTTTAACAAAAGCTGTGTTTGATATTATGAGTCAGTAGTTATATACATATGTAATGAAATAAGTTTCACAAAACTGTCTCATCTTTATTTTTTTAAATATATTTTATTGATTCTTTACAGAGAGGAAGGGAGAGGGATAGAGAGTCAAGAAACATAGATGAGAGAGAAACATCGATCAGCTGCCTCCTGCACACTCCCCACTAGGGATGTGCCCACAACCAAAATACATGCCCTTGACGGGAATTAAACCTGGGACACCTGAGTCCGCAGGATGATGTTCTATCCACTGAGCCAAACCAGTTAGGGCATTACTCATCTTTATTATGAGAGATGCATTCTATTTTCTATTCTGTTTTATTAAAAACAGAAATATTGCCCTAGCTGGTTTGGCTCAGTGGATAGAGTGCCCGCCTGCAGACTGAAGCGTTCCGGGTTCGATTTTGGTCAAGGGAACATGCCTGGTTGCTGGCTCACTCCCCAGTGGGGGGCATGCAGGAGGCAGCCAATAAATGATTCTCTTTCATCATTGATGTTTCTCTCTCTCCCTCCTTTCCTCTCTGAAATCAATAAAAATATTAAAAAACAAAACAAAAATACTAGTCGTGACCTTCTAGATTGATTTCTCATTCTACTCATGAATTGTGCCTGGCTATTTGAAGACACTGGCCTAGGCTGTCTAATCTAGAACGTTGAGTCCTTGTGGACAAGGTATTGTCACAGGTACTGTGAGGAAAATAGAAAACTCTAATACTTTTTCTTCCTGGAGGAGATATGGGAAGGTTTAAGCTTATAAAATAAACTAGGGGCCCGGTGCACAAAAATTTGTGCACTCGGGGTGGAGGGAGTCCCTCAGCCCGGCCTGTGCCCTCTCACAGTCTGGGACCCCTCAGTGGATGTCCTATGATGGCCCCAGTCTGCCAGGCGCCTATTGTGTGTGTGTGTGTGTGTGTGTGTGTCGCCACTGGGGACCTGCCCCCAGCCGCATCTGAGGCTCGGAGCAGTCCTCCTGTGTGTGTCTACCTGCCGGGGGCCTGTCCCCAGGCACACCATCAAGGCTTGGAGCAGGCATCCCCTCTATGTTGATCTCTCAGACTCTTGCCCTCCCCTGCATGTTGTTCTCTTTTTTGAGCTGTGGCCAGGGCTGGGTGCGGCCTGCCTCCCAAGCTTGCCTACTGCCCATCTTCCTCCAGCCACCAGAAAGCAGGGGAAACCCCGCCTCGTGGTCAGGCCAGCCTTTTCCTGCTCCCTGATCCCCAGAAGGGACCTGGGAAGCCGCCAAGCAGGCCGCCAACTCTTTCCCACTCACCCGTCCCCTGCTGCCTTCCTTTTCCACTTCCCGGTGCCGCCAAGGGGTCTGGGGAGCTGCCAAGCAGGACCCCGGCCCCTGCAGCCTTGCTTTCCCGCTCCACGATGCCCCTCAAAGGGCCTGGGCAGCCACCAAGCAGGCCGAGACCCCCCCCTGCCGCCTCTTACCTGCTTCCCGGTGCCCTCCAACCCTGCCGCCTCTTTCCCACTCACGGGTCCTGGGTCCTGCGCTGTTCTGCCCTGCAGCCGCTCTGTGCTCTCGGGAGGTCCCTCAGCCTGGCCTGTGCCCTCTCGCAGTCTGGGACCCCTCAGGGAATGTCCACCTGCTGGCGTGCCTGACCAGCCTGGGTGAGGGGCTTTAAGGCTGCCCACAGCTCCCATTGACCCAACGTCCCAGCAAGGCTGGCTGGACGCAGGTTTCGGCGGTTTCTCTCCTATAATTGATGCTGTTCCTTGAAGGCCTGGGGTTATCTTCTATCATTGATACACTGTTCCTTTAAGGCAGCCTTCTAACTGAAGCCTCCTCTGCTTCACCTGGCAGTGTCTATAATGAAACAATTGTTACTTTTACTGGTTAGGCCCGGGCTGCTCTTTCCTTCAGCTCTGGAGGATTCTATGATTGTTATATTGTTTCAAATGTTTCAAATCTGTGTTTCCCTAGAGGCAGTTTAATCTGAGCTGAGCTGAGCGAGCTGAGCGAGCGCAGCTTCACTTTCACTCCTGCCGCAATGGAAACAGCCGTTTACTCAGGTCCTTGAGTGGCGGCCTCCATGTTGGCTGGGCTAATTTGCATACAGCCGCTCTGATTGGCTGGTGGGCGTGGCTTACCATGTCTCGGAGAAATGGTTAATTTTAATATTTCGCTTTTATAGAGTAGATTGGCTATAGTATGACTGGGGCAGTAAGTGTCAAATCAGTTACTACAAGTGCCATAGTGTTGGCTAGTGGAATAGAATGCTTTTTGAGTGTCAGAGAAGTCATTCCCAAAAAGTTGGCATTTAAACTCAGGACTTGAAGACATTCTCTGTTTTTATAACAAGAGTTGGGGACAGAGATGTCTACCAAGTAGGAGAATAGTGGGAGATTAAAATGCAGAGCTAAGAAAACATGAGGTGGGTTGGAGATAGGTGGATGGGACAACACCAAGGAGACCAGAGTTTCTGGAACAGAAGACTCCTATATATTAGTGGTGGGAGTGAGGTATTAGATTGATTGATTGCTTGTGTACAGTTCCGAGGGGAAAGTGGAGCAGCGACCCTTTGTTTCGACTTTAGTTCAGTGCTAGAAGCCTGTTTTTTCTTCTGTAGAAGGATGCTAATGCTTGTTTTGCCTCTCTCTAAAGGTGTGTGATGATAAAGTGCCAGCACTTGTAAAAATGTTTTCTAAGTTAAGGAAACCACTGCATAAATGTAAGGTGATGGTATTTTTTTTTAAATCTTTTTCTATTGATTTTTTAGAGAGAGAAAGGGAGAGGGAGGGAAAGAAACATTGATAAGCTTCCTCTCATACTCACCCCAACCTGGGACCCAACCCACAACCTGGCATGTGCTGTGACCCGGAATCGAACTGGCAACATTTTGGTTTATGGGACAGTGCTCAGCCAAGTGAGCCACACCTGCCAGAGCAGAGTGATGGTATTTTTAACGTGGGAGACGAGATTAGAAAGGAGGATTGGAGTAAGATGGATAGGAAAGGATTTTGGTTGTTGCCACACTAAAGTGAATCTTTTCCTTTTTCCATACTGATTGTAGGATAGCAGAGAGGGCAGTGCATCTCAAGTTTTAAGCAGATAAAGGTCATGATGAAAAATGGTATGTTTTAGGAAGATTAGAGTGTGCAGAAGAGATTATTGCCTATGTCAGGGACTCCAGTTAGAGGCTTTTTGGTGAAATAGAAGTTAAAAGGGCCTGAATTAGTCCATGGCAGTTGGAACAACAACAACAAAAAAAATGACTTAAAATAAGGTCTCCATGTGAGAGAGCAAGGACTAAAGTGTAATTTCAGGACAAACTAGCCAGAGGAGAAATGGGGTAAAGCAGTTTTCAGCTTTTAACATTTTGAATTTAAAATGGTGGTAGGCCATTAGGTAGAAATCAAGAGTTGCAAAATGCTATAGTGCCACTCAGGGGAGAGAGATCTTAGCTAGAGATAAGAATTTTATAGCCCCTACATTGAATTCTGGGATTGGCTAGATTTCTAAGGAAGAAAGTGTCTGGGGAAGGGAAGATCATCAGATTGCTAAGAGAAGAACCATCATTGTGAAGTGACTTGGAAGCCACAAAGACACTAACAGCACTTAACCATGCAGACATTGGCTTACTCCTTTAGATGAAGGGTTGTGTTTTTTTGACAATTGTTTAGTTTTTATTTCATAATCATAAACTTAACTCTACAATCCCGCTAGACTGGGAAGGAAGGGGAAAGGAAATTATGGAACCCAGTGAGCTATGGCAAGAGCACAAAGATTATAGAACAAAAAAGGTCCAGGCATCTTGTCCATGGCAAAGTCACCACCCTGGCACATAATCCTGTGAAAGCAGGAACCTTTATTCCTCCCCAGTGCTCAGAGCACAGTAGTTTTTTGTTCTTTGGAACTTGTTGCAAACAGCTTGAAGGAGATGTAGCCCAAGGGTTGGTCATGGGCGGCTCCGGGGTAGCAGCATCTGCCTAGATGAAGGCTTCTTTGAATAGGGATGGAAGGTAGAGGAGATGAAGAGGTGAGAAGGGGAAAAACTAAAATCAATCAAGTGTCTGCTATATTAACCTGTATATACAAACCGGAGGCCTGGTGCACAAAAATTTGTGCACTCGGGGATGTCCCTTAGCATGCCCTGTGCCCTCTAGCAATCTGGGACCTCTCGGGAGATGTCCACCTGCTGGCTTAGGTCCGCTCCCTGGGCAATCGGGCCTAAGCTGGCAGCCAGACATCCCTTTGGCAGCCCGGGGGCCCTCAGCGGATGTCCACTTGCCAGCAGGGAGCAGACTTAAGCTGCAGTCGGACATCCTTAGCTCTGCTGAGGAGACAGGAAAGGCTCCCGCCACCGCTGCTGTACTGGCAGCCGTCAGCCTCACTTATGGCCGAGCAGAGCTCCCACTGTGGGAGCGCACTGACCACCAGCTCCTACATTGAGCATCTGCCCCCTGGTGGTCAGTGAGTGTCATAGTGACCAGTCATTCCCAGTGGTTCTGCTGTTAGGGTCAATTTGCATATTACCCCTTTATTATATAGGAGGATAGAGGCCTGGTGCATGGGTGGGAGCCGGCTGGTTTACCCTGAAGGGTGTCCTGGATCAGGGTGGGGTTCCCACTGGGGTATCTGCCCAGCCTGGGTGAGTGGCTGATGGCTGTTTGCAGCAAGGCTGGCTGGAAACTGGTATCTGGGATTTATTTAACTTCTAAAGTTGAAACTTTGATGCTTTAACCAGAGCCCAGGTCTGGTTGCCTTTGACAGCCCAGGCTCCCAGCGCTTCCTTGAGCCCAAGGCTAGAAGCAGGTATCTCGGGTTTACTTATCTTCTATAATTGAAACTTTGTTGCCTTGAGCAGAGGCCACAGCCAGCCTAGGCAGACAGGAACCTTAGCTTCCTCCATTGCCAGGGCAAGCCTCCTGCTAATTGCAGCTCCGTGGCTGCTGGCCGCCATCTTGGCTGGGTTAATTTGCATATAGCTGCTCTGATTGGCTGGTGGGTGTGGCTTTGCTGGTGGGCGTGGTTTAGGTGTAGTGGCGTGAGGGTCAATTTGCATATCACTCTTTTATTAGATTAGAAGCCCAATATGCAAATTTTTCCCGTGGGAGTTCAACCGAGAGACTGATCGCTCACTATGACATGCACTGATCACCAGGGGGTGGTGCGGAACAAAGGAAGGCCCCGGCTAGCAGCTGGGGAAGGGAGGTTCAGCCAGCAGCCGGAAGGCCCCAATTGGTCCTGATCACCAGCCAGGCCTATGAACTTTTCCAGTGCACTAATTTTGTGCACCAGGCCTCTAGTAGTACTGTATATTGAGTGCTTATTACCTGGCAGGCATTGATGTTCAGCATTTCACATGTGCCAACTCATTTAATTCTTGCAGCTGTCCTTTAAGATACATATTATTATCTCAGTTTTACAGATGAGGAAGTTGATGCACTGAGAAATTAAGTACCTTGCCAAAAGTCACATGGTCTGTGACAGCAGGGATTCAGACCCAGGCCATACCCTGTACCTGGCCCTTTGTAAACTGATTTCTACAGCAAGGGACCTCAAATGGCTTAGTAAAATTTTAAAACAACACAGCAAGATGTTTTCCCATTTTACAAAATAAGAATTGTGTTTCAGAGGTTAGGTTATTTGTCCTAGGTCATAAAGATAGTAAATGGGAAAACCAGGAATTGAATTAATTCCGTCAGAAACCAAAGCCCATGCAAAGGTCTGCACACTTCTATGCAGAGCTAGATAGAACCCACAGTTTTGTGGGCCATGTGGTCTCTGTTGCAACTCCTTTACTCTGCTGTTGTGGCATGGAAGCTGCCATAAGACTAAACATACACAGGTGAGTATGGATGGCTATGATACAATAAACTTTTGTTTATGGGCACTGAAATTTGAATTACATGTAATTTCCAGCCCTTACCTAATATTCTTTAGAATTTCCTTGTCTACACATTTGAAAATGTAAAAAGTATTCTTAGCTAGCAGGCTGTACAAAAACAGGTGGTGGACCATGGTTTGTTGCCCCTGCTTTAATCTGTTCACTTAATACATATTGAATACCTTTTCTGTGCGGAGACATTGTGTTGGAGACTGGAGACAAAAAAACAAAGGGGGTTCCAACCCTTTGAGATGAGACAGGTGATTGTAATGCAGTGAAATAAGAACTATAATAAGTTTATGCTTAAAAGGTATAATGAAAGAATAGATGTGGGAGGCTTCTCAGTTTCATGGGTAAATTCATGAAGGCATCCTAAAAGAAGTCAAGCATTTGAGCTGGGAGTTGATAGATTGCTGACTAGGTGTGGGGGAGGGTATCCCATGAACAGTAAGAATATCCTTTGAGAGAAGGCCATGGGAAATTTAGCATCTGAAGGATGGACTTACAAGGAGGAGGAGGGACAGGTAAATGACCATAAGGTAAGACAGTTGCTGTAGTGGGTACAAATAGGAGATATATTTGGTGACTGACTAGGCATAGAGATTGAGGAAGAACAGTGTCTTGGCAAACTTAGGGTTTTGGCTTGATTGGCCAGTCAATGCCATTCATCAGGATGTTTATCGTGGGCAGAGAAGCATGTGGTAAGGATACGAAGCAAGGAAAGGGGAAGTGACTTTCCATTTTCAGCATATTGGGTTTGAGGTACCTATGGGACATCCAGGTAGCGATGTCCAGTGGCAGTTGAATATGTGGGTCTGGAATTTAGGAGGAAGTTATCTGAGCTAAGAAGATGAATCTATAGTAGTAGAGTTAATTGCTTGTTGATGGTGAGAACATGTAGATTGAGAAGAGGAGACTGATCTTCAATCCCTTGGGAACACAACATTAAAGGGCACTGATTGAATGGGGACAGCGTGGAGAGTAGGAGGAGAACCAGGAGAGAGTATTGCTTTGAAACTTAGGAAGGTGGTTTGCCGGAAGAAGTATATTGTCAGTTTTTCTGCAGAAAGGTCAAGAAGATAAGGAATGAAGTGTTCATTGGCTGGGGCTGTTGAAATCAGGAAGGTTGTGGAACTTAATAAGCACTTTCAAAGGAGTGGACTAGAGCCCAGATTTCAGTGTGTTAAGTCCTGAATGAACATGAGAGGTTGGAAACACTACCTAAAGATTTAGCTGGGAAGGGAAGGAGATACCCTAGCTAAGGCATCTCTAGCAGTTATTTAATGTAGAGTTTGGCAGATACTAGAGGATAGGAAAATTTATTTATTCAACAAACTCTGTGCCGGGCACTATAGTTGAAACTGAGGATAGAGTAATGAAAAAGAGTAAGAGGAAGTTCTTACTGTAGAACTTACATTTTAATGGGGGAGGGGAGAACAGGAAAGAAACAATATAATGTTGGCTAGTAGTAAAATTCTGAAGAAAATAAAGCAGAGAATAAGGATTGAATAGATAGAAGTGGTCTGTGTGGCTTTCTTAAGAGGATGGTCAGGAAGACCTTGCAAAGAAGGCGACTACCCTCAACCAGAGACTTCATCAAGTATACAAGGCCTAGGGTGAGAAAAAAGTGGGTTCTTTGAGGAGTGGGGTGGTTGGAGCTAATGAGGCAAACAGAAATAGGGAAGATGAGGTAGGGAAAGACTGGGTTCAGATTAAATGGGGTAGTACTGGCCATGGCGAGGCATTTTAATTTAATTCTTTGAATGTAGAGCGAGCAGGACTTGATGGTATAGTATAGGTGAGAGCAAGTAGGTGAGAAGACCACCACTTACTGAGATGGGGAAAGGCAGGAGGAGGGGCAGAGCATTTGCGGGGCGTGGAGATCAAGAGTTCTGTTTCAGACCAAGAGGTTAGGGATGTCAGATGTTCAAGTGGAGATGTATAAGCCATTTGGATGAATAAACTAGAATTTGGTTGGTTGAATATCAGGGATCTAGACTTGGTGTGATTATGTCGCCCTTTCTCTAGTTGATTGTGCTTGAGTTCCCCAAATAATTTAGTAGGTAAATGTCTTTGGGAGGGGGGTCTTGTCTTTTTACCAAAATAGCAGAAAAGAGAGCTCATAGATGTAGAAAGCCCAGTGTGGCTCCTGTGCCAGTGCTGTAGGGATAGAGGTACTGGCCAGCAGAGCTCACTGTGAGAATTAGGCCATTCTGGCAGTCTGATAATGAATCAGCTCATTTTAGTTCTATTCTCACCAATAAAAACAAGAGGAAGATAGGATAATAGACCTTTTTGGTCTAGAAGAAAATCAGCCTTCTTCCTTTTTTTCCAAATAAAATTGTGGTCTGGAAAGGCTGCTCAGTCATATTACTTGAGATCAGTGTCAGGACTAGAATTCAGATCCAATGACTTTTAAAAATACATATATATTTTTTATTGATTTTAGAGAGGAAGGGAGATAGAAACATCAATGATGAGAGAGTATCATTGGTTGGCTCCCTCCTGCACCCCCCTACTAGGATGTATCAAGTCCACAACCCAAGCATATATGTCCCCGGCTAGAATCGAACCTGGGACCCTTTACTCCACAGGCTGATGCTCTATCCACTGAACCAAACCAGCTAGGCCCAAAAGGCCCAATGGCTTTTTTTAAAAATATATTTTTTAAAATATGAAAAGGGAGAGAAAGAGAGAGAGACAGAAACATCAGTGATGAGAGAGAATCCCCTCCTGCAAACCCCCTACTGGAGATGGATCCCACACCTTGGCATGTGCCCTGATTGGGAATTGAAATGTGACCTCCCCTGGTTCATAGGTTGGTGCTCGACCACTGAACTGTGCTGGCTGGGCCAAATCCCATGGCTTTTACTACAGCCTATTTTCTACTGTGTATGCTTCTGGGATGAAGTGACCCAGCACTGCAGGCTCAGGGAGAGTTTATTAGTTTATAGATACTCTAAGGCTAGCTTTTTGCAGCAGGTAAAATTTGCCTGTTCAGGTTTTTTCTGAGTTGCTGAGCAGTTAATTTGGGAATGGGATTTTGGAACCAGACTGCCTGGGTTCAAACCTCAGCTTGGTTACTTACTAACTGTAACATCTGATAAATTGTTTCTCTTTCTCTGCATCATTTCACAAAATAGGCATAATGCTTAGTAACCTCAGGGTGGTTGTATTTGATGGTTATCTATATCATAGTTGGTTATTTATATATGATAAAAATATATATCACTAGAGGCCAGGTGCACAAAAATGTGTGCACTCGGGGGGAGGGAGGAGAGGTCCCTCAGCCCAGCCTATGCCCTCTCGCAATCTGGGACCCCTTGGGAGATGTCCACCTTCTGGCTTAGGGGGAGCGGGCCTAAGCTGGCAGTCAGACATTCCTCTGGCAGCCCGGAGGCCCTTGGGGGATGTACACTAGCCAGTGGGGAGCAGGCCTAAGCTGCATTTGGACATCCTTAGTGCTGCTCAGGAGACAGGAGAGGCTCCTACCACCACTGCTGTACTGACAGTCGTCAGCCTGGCTTGTGGCTGAGCGGAGCTCCCCCTGTGGGAGTGCACTGACCACGAGGGGCAGCTCCTGCATTGAGCATCTGCGCCCTAGAGGTCAGTGTGTGTCATAGTGACCAGTCATTCCCAGTGGTTCACCTGTTAGGGTCAATTTGCATATTATTCTTTTATTATATAGGATAGAGGCCTGGTGCATGGGTGGGGGCCAGCTGGTTTACCCTGAAGGGTGTCCCAGATCAGGGTGAGTGTCCTGCTGGGGTACCTGGCCAGCCTGGGTGAGTGGCTGATGGCTGTTTGCAGGCTGGCCACATCCCCTTCAAGGTGGGTGTCCCCCCCATGGGGTGCCTGGCCAGCCTGGGTGAGGGTCTAAGGGCCATTCTCAGACTGGCCACACCCCCTTCAGGAAGGGGGGTCCTGCTGGGGTGCCTGGCCAGCCTGGGTGAGGGGCTGATGGCTGTTTGCAGGCTGGCCAAGGCCCCAAGGCTGGTTGGAAGCAGGTATCTGGGACTTATTTATCTTCTATAATTGAAACTTTGTTGCTTAACCTTAGCCCAAGTCGGGTTGCCTTTGACAACCCAGGTTCCCAGCGCTTCCTTGAGCCCAATCCCGCTGGAAGCAGGTATCTGGGGTTTATCTTCTATAATTGAAACTTTGTTGCCTTGAGCGGAGACCACAGCCAACCAAGGCAGGTGGGAACCTTCCTCCATCGCCAGTGTAAGCCTTCTGCTTGTTCCAGCACCGTGGCTGCCGGCCACCATCTTGTCTGGGTTGATTTGCATATAGTCGCTCTGATTGGCTGGTGGGCATGGCTTAGGTGTAGCAGAGTGACACCAATTTCAATATTACTCTTTTATTAGATTAGACCAGGCTAATCAGGGGAAGCCACCAGCCCCACCACCCCACTGCTGCAGCCACTGCCAGTCACCGCAGCCACCAAGGTGTTTTCATCAACACAGAAAAAAATGAAAAAATGACAACTTTCTTTAGACATTTTCAAGATGTGTCTTTCTTAAGATATGATATTTCTTTCTCTTTTTTATCCTCACCTGAGGATATGTTTCCATTGATTCTTAGAGAAGGGAAGAGAAGGGAAAAACAGAGAGAAACATCAAAGTGAGAGGAACACTTTGATTGGTTGCCTCCTGCATATGCCCTGACCTGGGCCCCAGCCAGGGAGGAGCCTGCAACCTAGGTACATGCCCTAGGTCAAAATTGAACCCAGACCCTTCAGTCAGCAGACTGAGGCATTATGCAATGAGCCAAACCGGCTAGGACAGGATATGACATTTCTTAGCCCTCCAGCAGATCTTCATTTTTTTTCCTCCAGGAGTGTGGTGGAAAACCTAGATCGCCTTTTTGGATTCTTATTACCCAAGTTACTAAGAATATTACCAGTGGCATACAGGGAGCTTAGCCAATGAGTGGTAAGAAAAGGTGTTTCCTCTGTAGTTCACTCTGATCACTGGCTCCACCCCTGCCCAGGCCTGTAACCTCTGGCTGAGGATGCAGGTCTGGGCAGGAGACCCCCGGACCCCTGAATTCACTGGCTCTGACCCTGCCCAGGCTTCAGCCTCTGCCTGAGGCTGCAGGCCTGGGCAGAAGACCCCCAAGCCCCTCCTATTACTGGTGTCACAGAGCCCAGGCCTCTGCAATCACCAGCTCTGATCTTGCCTCCTGCCATCACCAGCTCTGCCCTTGCCCCACTGGCAGCCTCTGGCCAAGGCTGTAGGCCTGGACAGGAGACACCCAGTTCCCTCCAATCGCAGGCTCCACCCTTGCCCCACTACAGCCTCTGGCCAAGGCTACAGGCCTGGGCAGGAGACCCCCAGACCCCTGTTTTGCCGGATCCACCAGTTCCCAGACCCCTGCAATCTCCGGCCTTGCCCCTGCCCAGGCCTGAAGCCTCTGGCCCAGGCCTTATACCTGGGTAGGGAACCCTCATACCCCTCCAGTCACCGGCTCCACTCCTGCCCCCTCCAATCACTGGCTCCGCCCTTGCCCATGCCTGAGGCCTCTGGCGAAGGCCTCTTGCCTGGGCAGGGAACCCCCCAGCCCCCTCTAATCGCCTGTTCTGCCCCTCAGACCCCCCACCACCTGCCTTGTTAACAGGCCTGACCACTTCAGTGGCGGGGCTGAGACGGACTGGACGCCGCTATCTTGTGGCCATGGGGGCGGCCATCTTTGTGATGGAGTGACACCTAATTTGCCCATTACTCTTTTATTAGGATACATATATTTTTTAAAAAGCCATTGGATCGGAATTCTAGTCCTGGCACTGATCTCAAGTAATATGGTTGAGCCTTTCTAGACCACAAACAAGCAGTAGCTCTCGTGGAAGGCGGGGAGCCCGTGAAGCGTGGCAGGCGCTGTGGGGTGGCGGACATGGCCTTGATGGCAGGCTGGGCCTAAGGGACCCTACACTCATGATGTAATCGTGTACTGGGCCTCTAGTTATATATAAAATGTTTAGAATAATGCCTGGCATATAATTTGAGCCAACTTTATTATTCTTATGTTGGATATAGAAAAATAACTGTTTACCGTACTTCCAAATTCTTTGCATATAATTTACATGCTAACAATTACAAGCTATATTTCCTTACATAAGATATGGTCCTTACCCTCAAGGAATTTGTATTCTAAAATACAGGAGATACTAAAATGCTTAACCTACTTAAAATTATTGGACACTGCAAGCTATGAATAGTCTCTTCCTTGTCTTATATGCCAAGCATCTGAGTGTTCAGATGAAGGCAAGGGCACTGAGGAAAAGGGGTTTGTGGAAAGGGACTTGCCTGGATAGAACAGAAGTAGATAGACATTCCAGACCAATGGAGTGGGCAGAAACCAGTATGTAATAAGGTGGCCTAGCCAGGAAAACATATGGGAGAATTTGAGAACAGTGGCGGCGGGGGGACACAACAGTTTTGCTAAGGAGAAAGGCCCATGAAAGGTAATAGTGAATTAGGATCCATGGATGATATACTAGAATCAGGCATACCAATCTTAACTTTTTTTCTTGGGCTCCTAATTTGGTATATCAAAGTATATCTTTCTTTTATTAGGGTATATCAGACAAAGACTATTAATGTCCTTGTGGACAGGATAAATGTATTGAATGGTGATATAAGAGAAATTCATCACTGATTGGGTAGCTCAGAGTTGATCTACAAGTTGGTGGTAACCTAGAGTAAAGAGAGCCATGAGGAGATGATTCTGTATCTCTTTATTAATCTGTTCTAAGATTTTCTTTTAAAAATTAACTGAGATTGCCCAGCCAGTGTTGTTTAGTGGTTGAGTGTCTGTCCATGAACCAGGAAGTCACAACTTGATCCCCATTAGGGAGAGTGCAGAAGGCAGCTGATCAGTGCTGCTCTCTCATTAATGTTTCTATCTCTGTTTCTCTCCCTTCCTCTCTCTGAAATCAACAAAAATATATTTTTTAAAAATTAACTGAGTTTAACATAGTTATTAATATTCTCCCTGTTCTATTACCCATTTTCAGTACATCAACATTATTTTTATGTTAATTTTATTCCCCCTTCCTTTTAGGGGTTTGAATATTTTAAAGCAAATCCGAGACCTGCATTTTTTTTTTAAATATTTTATTGATTTTTTTACAGAGAGGAAGGGAGAGGGATAGAGAGTTAGAAACATTGATGAGAGAGAAACATTGATCAGCTGCCTCCTGCACACCTCCTATTGGGGATGTGCCTGCAACCAAGGTACATGCCCTTGAACGGAATCGAACCCGGGACCTTTCAGTCCGCAGGCCGAGGCTCTATCCAGTGAGCCAAACCAGTAGACCTGCATATTATTTTACCCTATGTGTGTGTCTGTGTGTCTAGCCACAATATCATTATCACACCTCACAAAATTAACATTAATTTTTTGTTATCTGATGTCTAGTTCAATTTCCTAATTGTCTCAAAAACTGTGGCCTTGATGGCAGGCTGGGCCTAGGGGACCCTTCTTAAAGTTAGTTCGTTAAAATCAGGATCCAAACAAGGTCCACACATTCCATTTGGTTGACATGTCCTTTAAAATATATTACTTTATAACAGCCCTCCCTCTTTTAAAAATTAATTTACTGAAGAAACTGTATTATTTCTTTGATAATATTCCACCATTCTGGCCTGCATTTTTATGATGCCATTTTAACATGTCCTTTCATTCCCCATATATATTTTAAGTGCTTCTCAGTTCTAGAAGCTTGATTCAGATGTTCGATTTGTTAAGAATTTTTTATAATCTTCTTTACCATATCACATCGAGAGGCCCATAATGTCTGATTGTCTCAGTCGGTTCAAATGTCACCCTGTTCCTCCTTTGGCAGTCACTGATATAAGCTGCCTAGATCTGTTGTTTCATGGTGGTTACAAGATGTTGATTTCCCGACTGTTATAATTTTTTCTGTGTTTATTCATTGGAATTTTTTTGTAAAGAACTCTTATTCACATTCTTTAAAGCGGGCATCCTCAAACTACAGCCCGTGGGCCACATGCTGGGTGTTTTTGCCACCGCTGCCACTGCCTGTCCTGCTTAAAATAAGATATGTGGAGCGTGCATAGAATTTGTTCATAGTTTTTTTTAAACTATAGTCAGGCCCTCCAACGGTCTGAGGGACAGTGAACTGGCCCCCTGTTTAAAAAGTTTGAGGACCCCTGCTTTAAAGAAATCACTATAATGCTTTAACATAAAGGAAACAGAAACAAAAATGAAATAATCTAATCTAATAAAAAAGAAATATGCAAATTGACCCTCGCTCCTTTATGCCCACAAGCCACAGCCACCAACCAATCAGGGGCAAATATGCAAATTAAGACTGCCCTGCGCTCTACTCAAGGCTCCAAAGTTTCAGTTATAGAAGATAAACAAACCCCAGATACTTGCCAGACTGGGACCTTGGGTTGCCAGGGGCAACCCAGGCTTCAAGTTGGGGGAGGGCGGGGCAGGGGAAACCAAGGCAACAAAATTTCAATTATAGAAGTTGAGTAAATCCCAGATACCTGCTTCCAGCCAGGCACCCCAGTAGGGACCCGAACCCTGAAGGGGGGTTGTGGGCAGCCTGAAACGCTCCTCTGCCCCTCACCCAGGCTGGCCAGGCACGCCAGCAGGTGGACATCCTCTGAGGGGTCCCAGACTGCAGAAGAGCACAGGCCGGGCTGAGGGACCCCCCCCCCCACTCGAGTGCACAAATTTTTGTGCACCAGGCCTCTAGTATAGAATAAAAAAACATGTCTTTAGATGTAAATGTTCAGGCATAATTATATTAGAAGAAAAAATGAAGATACTTGTGTCTATATACAGAATCACTATGAATGTGACAGGTCCAAATGCAAATCCATAACAGACAAGTCATTTTGGCAATTCAGATACCTTAAACATTGTTGTCATCCATGTTGTTTTGTGTGTTTTTTTCTGAACAATGGTGTCAAGTTCTAAACAACCCAGACAAATGCATTATTGGTGATTTCAGTGTGTTAAAATCATGCAAAAGTACTTAGTACCTGTATGTAATATTGAGGTAGCTTCTAAGTTCAAATAACTCAAACAGGTTTTTCTGTTGGGACATTTGGAAGTCATGGAAAAAGTGGGGGACAGTTCCTCATTGTGTAATGTTGTTAATCACACTGCATATTTCTAGAGTCCCTGGCATTGACCTCCCAAATGCCAAGGTGACAGCCAGTCATTGTGACAACAAAAATTTTCAAAAGGCCTTCTCAGAAGTAATGTCACCCTTTTTAGGAAATCAAATAGTCACAATAAACAAACATTTGAAAATAGGAGCTAAAAACATACCTTTTTGCTAACAATACTTTATACCTAGAAAACCTAAGAGACTCTAAAAATTATTTAAATTCATGAGATAATTTATATCTGGAAATGAGATTTGCTCTGTCATAAGTATGTCGCTTCATTTTTATGTAAATTTTTTGTTGCACTCACATTTTTCCTCATAGAATTGCATATTTCCTCCTGATTGTTTCCAGTTTTAACCTTTTTTTTAATATTGTAGGACGTTTTCCCCTGTCACATTTGCTTTATATATGGTGTCTTGGCTTCTCCAAAAGATTTTTGTGTTATTGTTGGCATATCTCTGCCTTTCCTTTACGCATTCTGATTTCATCATGCCTTAAAGCCCAAGTGCAATGCTCATAGCTTTTTGCTGTTTTCTTGCTTTTAAGACAGAAAAGGTAAAATTCAGGGAATGTCTTGAAGGCATACATATGTGGGAACTGGGTGGTGAAAGCATCTGCTTTAGAGAGAAGAGGAAGACATGGGTGTGGGAAATAGATCACAGAATAAAACTGAGAGCCCAGGAGAGAAGAAGAGAGTATGAGGGACCTGTAGAAGAATTGTTGACCAATGGTATGTCTAGTTATTGGGGGAGTACTTTAGCAGTAGCCTGCAAATTTATTTGATGTTGACTTAAAGCAAGAAATACATGTTGTAGCATCTAGAAAAGACACATACATAATGGGAACAGAAGTTTGGTGAAGTAGTATCCTAATGATTTGCCATCTACTCTGATAATTTTCAATTCTGTTCATTTTTCAAGAAATGCTGATGAAGATCCACTAAATTGTGATTCTTAACCCAATCAGATCCAGTGCCTCCTTTATTTTTGTAACAAATATTTTAACACACTGTTGATTATCCTGAAATAAAGTTAATAGGTAATATATAAGACACCAGCTACCTTAGATATTACAGCGAAGTAACTGAGTACCTGTACCTACTTACAGTAAATACTCGAGGAAAATGTCCCCTTCCCTTTCCTTTCACTTCATTCATTCATTCATTCATTCATTGAGTTCTTATTTTGTTCCAGGTACTCCTTACATACCTCCTCTTCCTTCATTTTGTGTGTTAGTCAGAAATCAGCTCTAATCATGGCTGAGTATAATAGTAGATTGAGTAATATAGAAGCTTCTCTATTTCCAGATAAGAGGCTCTGAAAAGCTTGCTAATGAGCAAGTCCATTGTCACTAAGACAGGTTCTGTTTCCAGGTCAGAGATGCATTTCTACAGAATGAGAGTGTAGACCAGTTCTTCACAACCAAGCAAACCAATTGTTCTGAAATGCACCAACTTTCTTTACACTGAATACTTTGAGATTAATTAAACTTTCCTCTTTGACAAAATGCATAAAAAACTCATTAAATATAATGTCCAACCCTGCCTTTTTATGTATTTTGTTGGTCAGATTTAAACTGACTTTGGATCATCCATATCCAGGAAAAAAGTTTTATCACCCTTTCCAAGCTACCTCATGACTTGTTGCCAAGATTAATAAAGTAATATATATATAACTTATCTAGCACACAATGAATACTGATGGAAGTTGTTACTAATATAGCCAGAGTGTTAGCTCTATGTAGCAAAGATTTTCACTCATTGTTGTATCCCCAGAAAACAGTTTTGTTCACTGCTATATCCTGGCACATAGTAGAGATATTTAATAAGTAACAAAAGGATAGATGGATGCTCTGTATTGCTACATATCACAGAACTCGTAGAATTCCACTTGAAAACAATAAAGAGTGAAAAAGCTGAGATCCAGTACGGAGACAGTTGTTTTATTTATTTATTTATTTATTTAAATATATTTTATTGATCTTTCACAGAGAGGAAGAGAGAGGGATAGAGAGTTAGAAACATCGATGAAAGAGAAACATCCTCATGGATCAGCTGCCTCCTGCACACTCCCCACTGGGGATGTGCTGGCAACCAAGGTACATGCCCTTGGCCGGAATCGAACCTGGGACCCTTCAGTCCACAGGCCGACGCTCTATCCACTGAGCCAAACCGGTTAGGGCCAGAGACAGTTGTTTTAAATTGCCAGGTAAATGTGTAAGAGTTTCGGGCAAGTCGATCTGCTAATTGTAAAGAGCACACATACCACAAAACCTGCTTAACCAAGTGTCTCCAGGATTTCCCCTACTCTGATGCTCCTCTTGGATACTCAGTTCATTTCTTCTGGGTCTTGTCCTCCCCCAGCTGTTGTATACCCTTTTTCTCATTTTTCTTTCTCCCCCTGAATTTCTTTGACTATAGGTCTTTTTTTTTTTTTAATCTTTATTGTTCATATTATGACAGTTGTTTCTCTTTTTTCCCCCCCATAGCTCCCCTCCTCCCAGTTCCCAGCCCATCCACCACCCTTATCCCGCCCCCCACTGTCCTCATCCTGAGGTGTACGATTTTTGTCCAGTCTCTTCCCACACCCCCAAGCCCCTTTCCCCCTGTGAATTGTCATTCCACTCTCTTTCTATGCCCCTGATTCTATTCTATTCACCAGTTTATTCTGTTCCTCAGACTTTCTTTATTCACTTAATTTTTAGGTTCACTTGTTGATAGATATGTATTTGTTGTTCATAATTTTTATCTTTACTTTTTCTTCTTCCTCTTCTCAAAGGATACCTTTCAGCATTTCATATAATACTGGTTGAGTGGCGATGAACTCTTTTAGCTTTTTCTTGTCTGTGAAGCTCTTTGTCTGACCTTCAATTCTGAATGATAGCTTTGCTGGGTAAAGTAATCTTGGTTGTAGGTTCTTGCTATTCATCGTTTTGAATACTTCTTGCCACTCCCTTCTGGCCTGCAAAGTTTCTGTTGAGAAATGGGCTGACAGTCATATGGGTGCCCCTTGTAGGTAACTGACTGCTTTTCTCTTGCTGCTTTTAAGATTCTCTCCTTGTCTTTTGCCCTTGACATTTTAATTATGATGTGTCTTGGTATGGTCCTCCTTTGGTTCCTTCTGTTTGGGGTTCTCTGCGCTTCCTGGACTTGCAAGTTCATTTCTTTCACCAGGTAGGGGAACTTTTCTGTCATTTCTTCAAATAGGTTTTCAATATCTTGCTCTCTCTCTTCTTCTGGTACCCCTATAATTCTGATGTTGGTACGCTTGAAGTTGTCTCAGAGACTCCTTACACTATCTTCATATTTTTGGATTCTTTTTTCTTTTGGCTTTTCCAGCTGGGTGAGTTTTGCTTCTTCATATTTCATATCTTTGACCTGATTCTTGCGATCCTTTCGCCTGCTGTTGGATCTATTATTCTTTATTTCAGTCAGTGTATGCTTAATTTCTAGCTGGTCCTTTTTCATATGCTCGAGGGTCTCACTAAATTTATCGGCAGATTCTAGAATATTCTTGGAAAGCCTTATAACCATGGTTTTGAACTCTTTATCCAGTCGTTTACTTTCCTCCATTTCTGTTATTTGTGACCTGTTTCTTTGTCTCCGCATTTTGGCTTCTTCCCTGCGTTGACAGAGTGGCTTTAATCAGCTGTGTCTATGGTGGGAGAACTTCTATGCTGGAGTGACCCTTATGGGGCAAGACTTGCTTCAGTGGGGCTTTGGTGCCCACTATGTCTGCCCCCTGAGTGCATCCCTTATGAGTCTGAGGAGTTGTAGACTGGGTGGTCCCGCTCTGACCACTGGGTTCACTGTCTCTTGGAACTCTAAGGTGGTGCTATTTTAGCTTCTGCCTGGGGCTTCCCAGCCTTTTATACCCAAAAGCCTCTGCACACAGGTTGGGTGGGGCGGGGTCTCAGGAGTCTAAAGGGCAGAGCAACCAGCTATGGCCGACCCTCAGCACTACCAAGAGAAAGCCGCTCTGAAGATCCTCCCGGTGCTAGAAGGTGCCAGACAGTCCAGCTCCTCCCCATATGATTTTGAGTCCCCAGAAACTTGCCTGGAACTGGAGTTCAGAACCATCGGGAGCTTGTGCCTCCCTCTGGTACGAAATGCTGCCAGCCCTTTCCGTGAGCCCCTTCCCGCATGCCTCCGTACCTCTGCACTTTATTTCTGCACCTCCTCTGCATCTCAGTCTCTTTTTAGTTGTAGAGTTTCCACTCAGCCAACCTTCCTGTGGGTCTGGGTGGTGTCCGTTTTTTCTTTTCGTTGTGGTTTTGGAATAGTTGTGCCCAGCAGCAATTCCGGTGTTCACCTATGCCGCCATCTTGGTTTCTCCTATAGGTCTTTTCTTGAATAATATGTTTGTATAGGTATCTCTACCCGATTGAATTTTCTCTCATCTTAGGGGTCTCTTTTAACCACATGGCATAAATTTTAAAATATAAACATGTAAAGCGCTAGCTGATTTGGTGCAGTGTCAGCCCAATTCTGGTCAAGGGCATGTACCTCAGTTGCAGGCTTGATCCCCAGCCCTGGTCAGGGCTCCTGTGGGAGGCATTAGATTGATGCCTCTCTCCCACAGCTCTGTTTCTTTTTCTCTGTCTCTCCCCCTCCCTTTCACTGTCCCTGAAAATCAGTGGAGAAATATTCATCAGGTGAGGGTTAACAAAAACACAATGTGTAGAGTTACATGTACATTTAATATATTTGTGTATTTCAATTCTAAAAATAATTAGTCTTTAAAAAATAGCTCGTTGCAAGGCATGATTGTATTTCCCTGTTACATATAATGTGATTCTTGAACAGAACTGGGAAAGGGGCTTTCTACTGATATTGATCCAGGCTCCCATCTTGTGAAACATCATAAACTTGTCCTAGATTTCTTCCTCCAGCAATTTTGCTTCTAGAAATATCCTTTGACCATCATTTATTTCTGGCTACTTATCCTTTTTACTGAGTTGTAATATATAATCCTTTTTTCAAAAGAAGTATTTTTTTAAAAACTATATATATATGTATATGTGTATATGTATATGTATACACACACACATACACACACTTTATATTTGTTGTTAATTTTTGCCTGAGGATATTTTTCCATTGATTTTTAGAAAGAGTGGAAGGGTGAGGGAGAGACAGAGAGAGAGAAACATTGATGTGAAAGAGTTCATCTAAGATCCTTTTCAAAGGGCTGCATGATTTGCAAAGAGCCTCTTTTTTGGAATTATCCTTTATCATTGTAAAGTTATTTGAGTGGCATAATTCTCTGTGCAGTTCTCAATATTAAATTATTATATAGCATATAGTATGATATATGTACACACACTTTTATAAAGTGACAATTATTAGAGGTGCATACCCCTTGAGATAATACTTAGATATTTCACAAAACGGGGCCTTCTCCCCATATTACATGGCATCTAGAAGTCAAAATAAATAGTCAGTGGCAAATACCATATAATCCCAGGCCTTCAAATTTCAGGTGGGACTGACTTCTGTTCTTTTTTGCTGTTTTTTGACAGCTTGCCCTTTATTCCATATTTTAAAAATTTTTAAAAGAAAAAACTACAATAACCTTCGGGTTTTTTCTCTTTTAAAAATGATAAGTAAATCTTTTAGTTTCATTTTAGAAAATTAAGAAAGAAAAATCACTTAGTATATTATTTCAGTGACTTTTAAAACATTTGTTCCCACTAGAGGGCATTCTTTTATTTTATTCTAGTTCATAGCATTTATATACTTACTAGAGACCTGGTGCACAAATTTGTGAACAGGTGGGGTCTGGCCAGCCCACCCCAATTGGGGCGGTCGGGCTAGGCTGCCAGGGGGTGGGGTTGCAGGCGGTTGGCATAAAAGTACATTTTCCAGGGCGGTGCAAAGTTAGCTACTGCCTAGGGCCCTCAACTGGAGCTATAGAAGGATCTGCAGATGGCTGCTATTTGTATTGAGCTTGGGAGTGCCCAGGTGAGGCCCAGCTGTGAAGCAAGGCAGGCTCGTTCTAATGCTGGGTCTTGGGTCTCATATTGGTAGGTTTGGGGCATGCTGGCACCAGCTGCAGCTTGTTTGAGAGATTTTAGCAAATTCTAAAGCCTAAGGCAGGACAGCTATTTTCATATGGAAAAGTTGGGGAGTGGGCACAGGGAATCACCGGGGCAGAGCAAGGAGTATGGACCATGCTGATGGAAACTCATATGTGGCTGCCAGTCAGCCCTGCAACAGGGGAGGTCCCAGAACAGGAACAGTGACCCCCTGGAAGCATCCCTATCTGGGAGAAGGCCGAATTCCTGCCCCAGTGCCAGACAGTCCAGTTCCTCCCCATATGTGTCTGGGTCCGAGTTTGAGTAAGTTTGTGACCAGCTCTTTAAGAGGAACACCTGGGTCTCTAGCAGCCTCTGTGTCACTCAGCCACAATCCCTGCTAGTTTTTACAGCTCATAGTTACAGGGACTGCTCTTCTCGGTTTGGGAACCCTGGGTGTGGAACTGGGACCACCCCCCCTGCCTTGCTCCTCACAGGCAGCCTCCACAGAGATAATCTCCCTCCTGACTAAAAAACAGGCACATGTGGGTATCGGACCAGCCCGTTCCATGCCTCCACCCTTCCTACCAGTCTCAGTGTGCTTTCTTCTTTACTTCTGTAGTTGTAGGACTTCCATTCAGGAAGTTTTCATGCAGTTCTGAATGATGATTATTCTGTATTGTAATTTTGATGTGGTTGTGGGAGAGAAAGAGTACAGTTGTTTACCCATGCCGCCATCCTTGAACATTTCTTGTAGCAATATTGTTTTTTCCTAATATGTCACCCAGGCAAGGGAAACAAAAGTAAACAAAACTACATGAAACTGAAAAAAGTTTGCACAGCAAAGGAAACCATCAATAAAATGAAAAAATAACCCACCAAATGGGAGACTATATTCGCTAATGATACATCTGAGAAGGGGTTAATTTCCAAAATGTATAAAGATCTTATAAAACTCAACACCAAAATAACAAATATTCCAGTTAAAAAATGGGCAAAGTACCTGAGTAGACACTTTTCCAAAGCAGACATACAGATGGGCAATTGACATGAAAAGATGCTCAATGTTACTAACCATCAGAGAAATGCAAATTAAAACCACCTCATGCTTGTCTGAATGACTGTTATCGATAAATCAACGAACAGCCAGTTTGACTCAATGGATAGAGCGTCAGTCTGTGGACCAAAGGTTCCCAGGTTTGATTCCAATCAAGAGCACATACCTTGGTTGCAGGCTCTTCTTGGGTCCGGGCCCTGGTTGGGGCATGCATAGGAGACAATCAATTGATGTGTTTCTTTCACATCAATGTTTCTATCTTTCTCTCTTCTCTTCTGCTTGCCAAAAAAAAAAAAAAAAAAAAGTGGAAAAATATCCTTGAGTAAGGATTAAAAAAATAACAAATAGCCTCGCCAGTGTGGTTCAGTGGTTCAGCATCAACCCATGCACCAAGAGGTCGCTAGTTTGATTCCCATTCAGAACACATGTCCAGGTTACTGACTGGATTCCCAGTAGGGGTTACACAGGAGGCAGTTGATCAATGTCTCACCCTCACATCCATGTTTCTTTCTTTCTCCTTTTCTCTCTCTCAAAAATCGATAAAAAATATGTTTTATAAAAAATAAAAATGGAATTGCATATGACCTAGCAGGTTCACCCTGGGAATATATCCAAAGAAACCTGAAACACTAATTCAGAAAAATAAATGCACACCCTTATGTTCACTGCTTCATTATTTACAATAGCCAAGATTTGGAATCAGCCAAGTGTCCATCAGTAGATGAGTAGATAAAAACGGAATACTACTCAGTTGTAAAAAAAGGAAATCTTATCCTTAGCAACAGCATGGATAGACCTAAAGAGCATTATGCTAAGTTAAATAAGTCAGAGAAAAACAAGTACTGTATATTTCATTTTTATTTAGAATCTAGTGAACAAAATAAACTAATAAGATAGAAACAGACTCAGAAGAGATTGAGAGCTTGGAAGGAGGAGTGTTGCACAGCTGGGTGAATAAGGTGAAGTGATTAAGCAAAACATAAAAAACTCAGACACAGGCAATAGTATGGTGATTACTAGAGAAAAGCGGGTGGGAGAAGTAAGAAGAAGGGGATGTGGTGAACACACAATGTACAGATGATATATTATAGAATTATACACCTGAAACCTATGTAATTTTATTAACCAGTGTCACCCCAATACATTCATTAAAAAAGAATAAATAAAAACACATCACAACCAAAAAAAAATAGTGTTGAACTACTAAGGTATCTACTCTATAAAAGCGAAATATTAAAATTAACCATTTCTCCGAGACAGGGTAAGCCACGCCCACCAGCCAATCAGAGCGGCTGTATGCAAATTAGCCCAGCCAACATGGTGGCCGCCACTCACGGACCTGAGTAAACAGCCCTTTCCATTGCGGCAGGAGCGAAAGTGAAGCTGCGCCTGCTCAGCTCAGCTCGATTAAACTGCCTCTAGCAGTTTTGAAACAATGTAACAACCATAGAATCCTCCTGAGCTGAAGGAAAGAGCAGCTCCGGCCTAACCAGTAAAAGTAACAATTGTTTCATTATAGACGCTGCGAGGTGAAGCAGAGGAGGCTTCCTTAGTTAGAAGGCCGCCTTAAAGGAACAGTGTATCAATTATAGAAGATAACCCCAGGCCTTCAAGGAACAGTATCAATTATAGGAGAAAAAACTCCGGAAACCTGCGTCCAGCCAGCCATGCTGGGACGGTGGGCAATGGGAGCTGTGGGCAGCCTTAAAGCCCCTCACCCAGGCTGGTCAGGCACGCCAGCAGGTGGACATCCCCTGAGGGGTCCCAGACTGCGAGAGGGCACAGGCCGGGCTGAGGGGCCTCCCGAGTGCACAGAGCGGCTGCAGGGCGGGACAGCGCAGGACCCAGGACCCGTGAGTGGGAAAGAGGCGGCAGGGTTGGAGGGCATCGGGAAGCGGGTAAGAGGCGGCGGAGGGGGGTCTCGGCCTGCTTGGTGGCTGCCCAGGCCCTTTGCGGGGCATCGTGGAGCGGGAAAGCAAGGCTGCAGGGGCCGGAGTCCTGCTTGGCAGCTCCCCAGA
>PVJC01010252.1:0-44073 GCA_004026665.1 Murina feae
GGGGGGGGGGCTGCTGTAGAAGGTGGATGGGCACCCACACATGGGCCCCTCCATGCTGTCTACCAAAGACCTCTTATAGATGAAAGCTAAACTTACCACCAAGTCTAACCCACAGATGCCACCTGTGTGTGCTTTTGTTACCATATGCAGACAGAAATAAAGGTCCCACAGATCGGTGCACAACTAATGAGACTCACTGCAGGATACTTCATCACCGAGCCTGTTTTCCTGACAACTGGGACGTGATGTATCTAATTCTCAAGGACACCGCCTGCTCCCACCTCCAGGTGCCATGAGGAAGCTGCCAAAGGGCACGCTGGGAATTAGCATGCACACTCCCTCTTAATCGGGCATTTCTCCTTAACACGGAAAGCCAAGAACACGGTGTCATGAAAAATAACACAGCCCTGCAAGTCGATATTGAATTTGGAGTGCTCGTCAATAGAAGGAACTTTGGATATATAGCATCATATCCCACCTCGATAGCATTCTTCTCTTGCCGGGAGATTGCTTTCTACTCCAAAGCAGAGGGGAAAGATGTGTAAGAAAACACGGTATTATTTGACATGATGAATCAATAAGACGCGACTCATAAAAGAGGGCAGTGGAGTGGATGTTTTTATTTGTCATAGTCGGCATGATAACAAGGCTTGGAACTTTCCGTGTGTCTTTATCAGAAGCTTAGAAAGTGCTTCCCTGACATTAATTCATAACATTTCAATACACCCCAGCAAAGTGTCAGCATGTTATCATGTACACTTTCCTAACAGGTAAGAGGAATTAGCGTATGCAAATCTTGCATTAGTTCCTTGTAGCTTTTATCTCTTGATTTTAGTCTTCACTGTGAGCAACTAAACATTCAATGAGAACCCTAGAGGGTGGGGAGGGTGTGGCCACTTGTTTTACACCTATCTGTCATCAACAGAGTTTATCAAATGTAGATCCACTTACGGAAGTCAAGTTGCTAAGGATGAATATAGCATGAGGCGGTAGGAGAGCCACTAAATTATTTTCCCTTTAAGTATCACTTTTTTCCCCAGAAGCCTCCAAGTGTTGCCCTAATTAAAAGGTGATGTACAAGTCATGTTTGAATGGCTTATGCTTGAAAAACAATATTGAAAAGCTCTAAGCCAAACAAACAAAAAAGAAAGAAAAGAAAGGCTCTAAGCCAAACGGAAAAGATCCATCTAGGAATATGCACTCTTCTATTCAGTCATTCACCCAAAATGTTTTCTAAATGCCCCCCTTGTGTGCCACTGTCTTGGAAATAGCCCTGACAGCTCCGGGCACAGCTGGCCTGACTGGGCATTGTGAAGATGGACAGATTGGGCATCTGATGGCAAGCCATCTGAACACTCCATAGACTCTGACTCCTGCCCACAGAGACGTCCATCTTCAGAGCACGTACAGGAACCTCGGGAAGAAACATCACCCCAAAGCCCCCTATGAACCCACGCACACAAAGAATGAAGGGCTCACATGTCTTCCTCCCGACACACACACACAAAAGAAAACAAACTTGTAGGGCAGCTGCTGACCAGGGCTCAAGAGAAATGTCAACTATTGAAACATGGTAAGAAGGACAGCTCTGTAGGGAGCAGCCCTTAAAACGGACTACACCAGCTTGGTGCCACCCAGGCAGACGAAGCAGCTTCCCGAACAGCGTTTCTCTTAGCACATCTGCCCACTCTGTTTCCTTATCATATTTTGACAGTGAATTTTCTTCCTCTTTCCTCCAGAAGTAGAAGTGAAAACTCTTACTGGACTATCTTTAGTGATAATTATTCTAATATACATATCAGAATACACATGTATACAACTATTCTAATATATATATATATATATATATATATATATATATATATATATATATATACCTATCTCTCTCTACCTATCTCTCTCTACCTCTATCTCTCTAACTCTCTGTCTCTATCTATACCTATATCCATCCTTTAGACTTTGTCCTACCTTTTTTGAGGTTCTCAGTGGCCAAGAATGAAAAATTATTTTTGTCTCCTAGTCCGGAACTGACCGAGGGGTAGATAAAGAAGAAGATCAAAATGTCAGCTTTGTTACTGATGAAGCTGATCAAAGAATGTGGCTTATCTGTGTAACCACAGTGAGCCCTCTAATACCTTCTAAAGCCCCTCGATTGCACAGGTGACGGCAACGTTGGCTGCCTGCCCACCACCTCTCAGGGGAGCCGGCCTAAAAGCCGAGTAGAGGAGCAGAGAAGTCCTGTCGCAGGGAGGAGCCCCAGGAGCGATCTGGGCACAATCATTTTCTTCTGGTGATCTTTTTTCTTCTACTTTATTTAAAATACATTACTTCCATTTTGTCCATGTTTTATTTTTAACTTGATTTCAGAAAGAGGAAGAAGGGAGAGGAAGAGAGAGATAGAAACATCAATAATGACAGAGAATCATCGATTGGCTGCCTCCTGTACGGCCCACGCTAGGAATCACCGTCTGACCTCCTGGTTCATGGGTAAACGCTCAACCACTGAGCGACACCCGCCGGGCTGGTGATCTTTTTCTTAACATAAATAAACCAGGAAAAATGTAGAGGAATTGGTGCGAATACTACCAGTCTCAAACGCTAGTGGCTTCCCTTTGATGCTTCTGGCAGCAGCTGGGTAGCAGTCCATTCAAGGTTGAGGCCTTTGCAAAGGATTTCTCAGAATAGAGCCCCAGTGCTTGTCCACTGAACGCTTTCCATGTCTTTGCTTACAGTGTAGACTTAGGAAACAAAGGTCTAGATAGGAGATGTTGGAACCAGTTTTTAAAGGGGGACTTCTTGTTACTTGGGGCAGTTGGTAAGGGCAGACGGCCAATGCCAATGAAGTAGAGCGAGGAGGAGGCTCTGAGATGAACTTAAATTTCTAGCTAGAATTAGAAGTGGAATAGGATTGCAGAATGTGACAACAACTCCACTCTTTAAACATTACAATTGTGAATCCTCTGAAACTGTGAAGGAGGTAGGTCATGGGTGAGTCACATCCTAAATAGTCCCATTCTGGCTATGAATGAAAACCACCCAGGCCCTGAGCACAGGCACTGGTAGCGAATAATGCCCAGTACGGCACAGGGGACTGTCAAGGCTGAAACCCTGGGTGAGAGACCTGGGCAGGATGGCATGCTCGTCGACCAGCTGGACCACTGCCTTGTCTACTGGTGCTCACAGGCTGCCGGGGACAAAGGGCAGCCAGCCCAGCACTTTAGGATCCTCTTACTTGGCAGAGATGTCTCATTCTACATGGCAGCCAAGATCAGCAAATCTCCGGTGTTTCCATTAAGTCCATGATGCTCCTGTACCTTATAATGCAGATTATTTGCTGTGCTAGTGGTAAAGTAAAGTAAAAGCAAATTTGAACTAACTCCAAGTCAATGATCTGGCCTATCTTTGAATTTAGGTCTAGCCAAGCATAGATGGAAAGTAGAAGTATGATGATTTAGAAAATTAAGAGACGCTTACATTACTAAAATATTATCTTTCGAATTTTCATGAAAATTCAGGAAGACTTGCGGTTAACTTGGTCATATGATTGAAGCAGAAATTCCTTTAAAATGTAGAAACAATTTGTGTCTGTGGCTTAGAAGGCATAACACCACATTTTTTAAATTATATTTTTTTTCCACATTGTGCTATAGGTTGACTTCTAATTAAAATCCTACAGCATTATTTTTTAAAACATATTTTATTGATTTTTGACAGAGAAGAAGGGAGAGAGATAGAGAGCCAGAAACATCGATGAGAGAGAAACATTGATCAGCTGCCTCCTGCACACCTCCCACTGGGGATGTGCCCGCAACCAAGGTACATGCCCTTGACCTGAATCGAACCTGAGACCTTTCAGTCTGCAGGCCGACGCTCTATCCACTGAGCCAAATGGGTTAGGGCAGCATTATTTTGTGATATTATTTATCAATGTACTCTAAAATATTTAGATTACAAAGAGCTTTATCTTTGAATACTATAAGGATCCAATGATTGAAAAATGTAGAATAGAATCGTAAGATATGGTCTCCTATTCAGAATATATATTACTAGCATGTTTTTTTGCTATGGGCCATAAAAACCACTAACTATGCGGGGTTTCTTTACTCAGTAGGTACTTATGGAACATCTGCTTTCTTCAAAGCACAGTACTAAGAACCAGGAGGAGAAAACCAAAAAACAATGTCCATCCCTGAGGGCCTTGTGAAGAGAAAGAAGTGCGAGGATATGAAGGAAGGCTAGTGGGGAAATTATGAGGCACCAGGGGCACATTGCTGAGTCCTGGGCTGCAGCACAGTGCATGGTTCTGGGCCAGTTATCTGCTCAAGGACAATGAAAGGGATGTCCTTGCCCTCAGGGAGTTCATAGTCCAGAAGAGTAGACCCACATGAATAGTACCTGTAAAGTGAATATTAAAATATCCGTTGGTCAGTACCACACAACGTTATAGAAATATGCACAGATTACTAACATAATTACAGGGAAGATGTCAAGGTCAGCTCCAGAGGCTAATTGCATCTTCTGAGCTGTGGACTGACCTAGGGCCAGGCCTACCGCAGAAAGCATATGGTGGGAGGCCAAGCAACTGTCAGGCTGTGACAGGGGCATTTGGCTGCCTTTTGCCAAGCAGAATGAAGGCGGTCCCTTTGCAGCTGTGGGGCAGATGGTTGCCTTTACACCAGCCCACTGAATACCAAACAGAAACTGCAAAAGGTTTGAAAACGTAACAGACAGCTGAGTGTTAGCTTAAATGCTCTTTGCATCTATCAGAGACGAGCGTTCAGATCTCGGATGTTTATGTGATAGTTGAAAAGAAAAACAGAGACGTGAGAGCTGAATGAAATGATTTTGAAATTGTACCTAAGTATGGTTCTGTGCGGTTTTCTCACAGTAACAATATACTAATCGCATCTAACAACCTCAATTATGGGTGTCATCACTCATAATCCTCTTCGTTATCCAAAGCTTAGGTTTCCGTGAACGCACACAGAATGGGGGAGCCTGGAATCACCTTGCCCTGAAGGAGTTACTTGAAAATCACAGACACATTTGTCAGCCTTCCTGCCTCCTCCTGGTGTGGCCACCAAAAACACTGTCTTCTTTTTTAATAAAAATGCACAGTGAAGCTCAGCGATCATTTCAACTTCACAGCCTTTCTCCTACCATGGCGGGAAGATCATATTTAAGTGGAAGACTGGTTAGTAGGTAGGAAAAGAGCAAACCCCTACCAATGAATGGGGTTGGCCTGCTCATATCCTAGCAGGTAATTGCTGGAAACTGATTGTTTTTAACCAACCTTGGTTGCTCTGAAAGGTCAGAGCTATGCACCCATTGTTTAAGTTGAAACATTGTTAATTACAGCAAATCCCCACTTGTGAATTACATGTAAAATTCTTCCTTGGAATTTCCTGCCTAAGGATATGGTTGTTTTCTCAGAGACTCAATAAAAGGCTGGTGAGACCCAGACATCAGTGGGCAATCTTACCTTGCTAGAGGAAAGATGCCACCCCTGGTTCCCCATTATTCCAAATTGATTCTCTTCTAGTCTCTCTCTCTTCATTTTGTGTGCGGCCTCCTTTAGAACTGAAACCCTGAACATGAACCCTGAACCGCGCTGGACGTGTAAGGGGCTCCAACAGGTAATAACAGCACATTAAGTCCACTGAAAACACTAAGATGGCAACGTTAAGAGCAAATCAGGTTACATGAATGCATGCTTCACACTTCTAGGCACTGTGATGGCAGCAGTAACAAAAGACTGTCATGTATACAAATCCACACACACGCTGCTCCGTAAGTACTTGGAAAGGGCACCCAAATGGCACTTTCAGTTTCTGATTATGGACAGAACTAAGAATACAGTTATGGCTAGTACCTAGGGATGGTTTTCCTTCACTAACTTGTTCTGCTTCACCTGCTCTTTGGGTTTTTTAAATAAACAAGTATTTTTATTTAGCAGGAGGACAAAGATCATAGGCTGGTGCTAGTACCACCGGGTCAGGTTAGCCTTGGCCCTGACCCGTGACTGTGTCAAGATTGGGAGTTTGGGGTTCAGATCTCCACTGACTCACAGGAGACGGAGGCTGCCATGCATGAAGGCAGCACCCAAGGATATAAGGGAAGATGGAGCCCCAGGGACCTGTGGCTCTTCACGGCTCATGTATAAAACATGGACACCAGCTGTAAAATACGGACCTTTTCAAAACCGCAAACGGCATGTGTCCACCTGATGGTTCAGCGCGGAAAGTTTCCACGTGGACCACACATAGCATGTCTTCAAGCATCAGCTCTGAGATCAACAAAGAATTAGACTTATACACACACACTGTACTGTCAGCGGGGTCCTTACTGAAAATTAATATCCACCCTTTCTTTTTCGTGGGTATTGAAAAGGTAATTAACGCTAATGATTTGCCTCAGGTCTTCTGTTTACTAGAGTCTCCGTTCCTTGCGACAGGGACCGCATCTGTCTCATTCTGCAGTATATTCCTGGCCCACATGCCCTGTGCTCGTGACGTTCTGTTCAATGCACCTACAAAGTGATGAGCTGGAGGGAGGAAAAGAAGAGAGGAAGCCGGAGACAGAAAGAAGGAAGGGGGAGGATGGAGGAGAAAGGAAGAGCTTAAAGAAAAGGAAGCACTCATTTCAAACGCGTGACATTAGCCTGCCATAGTATTCCATGCAGACGAGACTGTTTCCTCAAGGCAACGAAGGAGACGACACAGTCCAAAAAGAATGAGAATACAGTGGCTCCATCTGGGTTTTTCTTCCATTCTTACCCCTAATTTTATATATGGCTATGTGTCCTTACCCATCTCTCCTTTCTGAAAAAGGCAAGTCAAGCAAATGTCAAGCTTATTTTTTACTATGTCAAAACGTATGTGTCCCCATGTCCCTGGCATTTTCAAACGGTGAAAGAAAGAGTGAAGAAAGAAAGGGTGGGCATCGATTTTCAGTAAGTACCCCGTCAACAGTACAGTGTGTGTGTATAATCCTTTGTGTGTGGGATCGCGAGCAAAGAGGGTTACTGATCGCCTTTCTCTCATGCAGGCTGGTTTGCTTAATAAATCCCCCTCCAAGTTCTAAAGCAGCCAGAAACCGAGTAAGAATGATGGGCCCTTCTCTGTGCTAAAGTGTTTTTCCCCTTATTTTAACGCCATCCTCTCTTTTAGGGATTAAGCATGTTGAGGAAAAAGTCATGCAAATCAAAAGATATTGAATAAAAAGAGGTGCCTGAGGAGTTTTCATAACTTTCTCAACGGTCTTTGTTTTGCACTTTAGTCAATAACTGATTCTCATTTTTGAGCAAAAAGTGGGATCAAACTATTTTTCCTTTTTGATTGGGTCATTTTAGCAGGAAAACTTTTTTTTTTGGAATTACTTTGGGTCTGTATTAAATATATGAATTCTTCATTGTTGGTAGATTTTGGATTATTTAAAAACATCAAGTTGAAACATTTTAGAAGCAAAGTGGAGCTGGGGCGGGCGGGTAACGGAGGAGGATGTGTCCCTGCAGGTAACTGCAGATAAGGAAGCTGACGGTTCTCATTCTGCGAGGAAAGACCAAATGCTTCAAGCGAAAACCCCCATATTTCTTCATTTCCATATAGACACTGCCCTCGGCTAATGTGTATTTATTAGGTCTTCACAGAACTCCATTTTATCTCTGTTTGTGAGCTTAAGATAAAAAAAGAACACACAATTAAACCCAAAAGAAAGTCATTTAAGCAGGCTGCTTCCTCAGATAAAATACTTTCATTGAAACTAACTTTCTGGGCACAAAAACATTTCTCATACTTAATCAGAACATGAGCTATTTTTATGATTGTGAGCACAGATTAGCTGAAGACTTCAATCCCCAATGTGACTTTTATTTTACTTTTCATGCACTTGGCCAAACCCAAAGCACCAAGATCACCAAGTCACTACAGCAGCCACAACGGCAAGTGGGGTGCTTAGATAGTCACCACGAACATCTTGCATCACCCAGGACGAGGGGCTTGTTGCTGCTTTTGAGTGAGGCGGGCCCTAAGGATTTACTGACTACAGTGTCCCCTGCACTAACCGAGCACAGGAACACCCATTGCCCTGCCTTCTCAGCATCACTGTTTTAAACATTTGTGAATTTTAAGTGATGAAATGTTCTTTCACTGTTTTTATTTGCATGTAATTAATAAGGCTGTTTTTATTTGCATGTAATTAATAAGGATTAAGATTAAACACGTTTTCAGGGTTTTAAAAAATGCCCCACTGCAAAAATGTATTTTATGGCTAAAGGAACTCAGAAGAGCAAGAATGATAATGTAAATTAAAAGGAAGAAGAGAATCAAACTCCCAATTCAATAATTATAAACTATATCTACCAAGCAAAACTACGGCTATTCATTTTCATAATGTGCTTGAATTAAGACTGCAGGTCTGTTTTTTCTTCATTTCTCTATACCATTTAACTAATATGTAACATATTCGTTTTGTTTGGTTTTGTTCATTTGCCACTCTTTATCTTAGATTTTTTTTTGTTTTTAGGGTCTGACCATGCAGCTATTGTTTATTGCTGGCAAGGCTCACCATGTTTTATTTGGCAGCACTTACTATGGGCAGATGCCAAGAATCGGTGCTCATTTTTATCATTTCGACCTAACTCCTAAAGTAGATGGCACACGTCTAATAAGAATCCAAATGTTCTTATCTTCAGGGCATAACACAAAACCCATGTATTTACTCCAGCCTTTGATGAGCATCATCTATATTTATGAAATGCTCTGGGCTCTGCAGGTAGAAACATTCTCGATGAAACTCGTGTGTCCTGAAACGCTGCTCCGTGAGGCCTTCAGTGTGCAAATGCGTGAGGGGTCAGTGACTGTAGCCCGAGGCCCAGCATTTTAAGTTTGTAAACTTCCAAAACAAGAAAATCTCTTAACGTCTGGGTCTAATTTACCTAATAAACCAGAAAATAGTATAAACTCGCAGTTACATCCAAGAAGTAGCTTATGGTGTCCAGGTGTCTTGTTTCCCATTGAATATTGAGCAGTGTGACAATTACTACGGAGTAACTCTGAAATGCCACCTGAACATATATGTATATTATGAATATATTATTTATATGTTATCTAATACACACATACCCATAGTGGCTCATGCTCACCTAGAAGTAACACACAGAGAAACTTCTGTCCATTGGCAAGTCGTTAATAAAACACACTTCCCACTCGTGTGTGTGAAGACATGCTAATTATCAACTATAATGTTGTTTTTGCTTCACCTGCTCACAAAGGCATAAGGTCTGGCTTTACCAGAGCGGTGACAAGTGTCCAAGCCAAGCAGTACCAGGGCTCAGTCTTGCTTTTCGCCAGGTGCACGTGCTGGAGTGTCTAGCAACTCAGGGCTCGCTGTTCCTCACCCATAAAACGGCCGCGATGATTTCCAACACCCCCTGCCGCACCAAGCCCTGCCTTTGATGACGGTGATTATGCCGCTCCTGCCTCTGATGATGGCAGTAAAAATACCCATTACGCACCGAGGCCCTAATTACGAGCCAGCGCGGTCCTGGATGCTTTATGCACCTGCGTGCAATCTCCCCAACAGCCTGTGTGGTAAGCTGGCTGATGACGCCCACTTTAGAAGCGAGGCTGAACATGCTGCCCAGGGTCCCAGGGATAAACGGCTGGTGTTCGCAGGCGGCAGCGTGGCCCAGAGGCCTCCCCATCCCGCTGCTCCACAGTCAATGACCCGGCTCCACAGTGTCGCCCAGAGCGGAGTCCTCCTCGGCAACATGTCTTAGCTCTTAGGGTTCCGTTCCTGCTGACGTGACTTCAATATCTGGCATCCTTTGCTTGCAGATGCAACAAAGGGATTTCGGTGGGGGGTAGAGGACTGGGGGGAAAAGGTGAAAGGATGAGCAGTACAAGTGGGTAGTTGCAGAATGGCCACCGAGATGTGGGGTACAGCACGGGGAATACGGTCAATACTGTCAAGGTAACTATGGGGCCGGCAGGCACTGGATGCGGCCCGAGGACCACTCTGTAAAGTACACGATTTCCTAACCGCTTTGCCACAGGCCTGAAACGAATCCAGGTTACTGCTGAGTGTAAACTGTAATAGAAAAGTAAATTCTTAAAAATGTGATTCTCAAAGCAACCCCGTGAAGGTCTGTCCAGTAGTTGTTTTTCGTTCTGACTTCATTTATGAGAAAATTTAGACATTTATGCCGTTTCCTGGTCACCAAGTGAAGCTCCGCTCAGCACCTTCTAGAACAAGACGAGGTGAGACGCGGCCGTCACAAGGCCCGTGCTCAGAGCCGGGTCAGGCTCGAGCCGCCTGGCTCGGGTTCTGCCTGCACGTGCCGTGCTCTCCCACCTCTTCTCCCCCCGGCTCTCTCCTGTCTAAGGTCCTGACAAATCAGACCTAAGAGAATGAAATAAAAGTTGATCATTTTCTCCCAGACCCTCCTTTTCTCTTGAATTCCTTCTTCTGATTAATAACTAACCTACATCAGAAATCTAGAAGTCTCTCTGCCTTTCCCTCCATCAATCCCATAGGCACACTCAATCCTATAAAGTCTAGCTTCAAGATATTGCTCTGACTTCTTTATCTCACTCCGATTGCTGTTGCTAAAACTCTTGAATCGTCTATGGGATATAACAGGGCCCCTGTGAGCAAGGACCGTTACCTCGCCATCTCCATGTCAACTCTTCTGCACCCAAGGCTACAGACATTAGCACAAGTCCATGGTTCTGCGCATGGAAATCTCCCTGCCTGCAGTTCTTCTCCCCGTTAAAAACACCCCATTATTCTAAGCACTTCCTCTTCCAAGACCTTTTCCCCTTACCCTCCCCATCTCCAAGTGAATCACTCTTGTCCGTGCTCATATCGTAGCACCTCTTGTAGGGTAGTTTAAGGGTAATACAAATGTTCCCTGGGTGGAATTTCATTTTAGGCTTCGTGCTTTGAATATGTTGTCTTTAATCCATGGGGGGAAAAACGCTATGAAATGAAAAATATTATTCCCATTTTACAGATAAAGTTCCTGAAGCATAGAAAGGTGAGACAGCCATGTAATTCAGAAGTGAGGAAAGCCGGGTTTAAAATTTGTTGTTTTCCAAAACCCCACGCTCCCTCCCCGCCCCCATTTTACTAGAGACCTTTCTCAATTATTGGTTTACACTTGATCTGCTCCAATGGTCACTGACACACCCCCTCCTGCACACCCCCTACTGGGATCAAGCCCCCAATCTGGGCATGTGCCCTGAGGGAAACAAACTAGTAACCTTCTGGTGCACAGGACCACACCAACCAACTGAGCCACACCAGTCAGGGTGGCCACTGAACTTGTAAGAAATACATCTTATTCAACACGGAGGCCTCAGCATCTAGCACATTGTCTGACACTCAACAAATAGATGGTGAATAAATGAATGAGCCCAAATATTATTTGACTCACTAAATAAAGTTCTATAGTTATTAACTGCCATTTAAATGGAAATGTCAGTTTCATGAACATGACTGATGGGGAAAGAAGATTTAAACAATGTTTATGAGGTTTTAATGTAATTTTTTATTGAGTTTGTGTATTCTCACTCATTAATAAAAGACATAAAGAATAATGCTGGTATGCTTTATCTCCCAACATTATTCAAATTGGCTTTTTTTCTTTCAATAAGATGGTTGGGGTAAGTTATCATATTCTGTTGGTCCAGAAAGATCCATCCATTTTTCACACAATGACCTAAGTCCTGTTTCATAGAAATACATTTGCATATACAATCTGTGTATAAACATATTGCAATCATATTTTGACTTTTCTAAAAGCAGGACTGGCAAGCACAAGGTGATTTTTAAAGAATATAATAAAATCTATAATGTTCTTTCTTTTAAGAAGGAAAACTGTGGCATTTATTTCTTGGCCTAAACAAGCAATTTTCAGCCTTTTTCATCTCATGGCACACATAAACCAATTACTAAAATTCTGTGATGCACCAAGAAATATATTTTTTGCCAACCTGACCAAAAAAAAAAAAAAAGGTGTAATTTTGATTCATTCACACTGCAAAATATATACTCCTTTCCTGTATGACTGTACTTTCTTAACCACCTCTATTATTTTGTAGTTTTAGACCCCATTTCTTGTGACCCAAAAATATTAAATGGAATACTCCAGAAACAAGTGATTCATAAGCTTTAAATCACATGCTGCTCTGAGTAGCGTGATGAGCTCTCTTGCCACCCAGTCTGGGACGTGAATAATCCGTTCGTCCATCATCTCCGCACTATATCCTGCCCCCACCCACTGGTCACTTAGCAGCCATCTGAGTGGTCAGATTGATGACTGTCACACAATCGCAGTGCCTGTGTTTATCATGAAAATGCCCCAAAGCACAAGAGTAATGATTCTGGGAACTTAAATATGCCCAAGAGAAGCTGTAATGTATTTCTTTTTGAGAGAGACACACATACAACTTTCACTACAGGATATTGTCCTACTTGTTCTATTTTGTTATTAGTTATTGTTGTTAATCTCCCACTGTGTCTGATGGATGCATTAAATTTCATCATAGGTTATGAATGTCTAGGAACATAGTAGTTTATAAAGGGCTCGGTACGACCCATGGTTTCAGGCATCCATTGCATCCAAAATAATGGCTCTCTTACATCAAAATCTTTTAGTCTTGAGGCCCACCCTTCTTATACTTCGAATGGATCTTCACCTATGCAAGGTTTGTAACACCATGGCCTGGTCATTCGGATTATACCAATTCAAAGTTATATAGATATTTCAAATGTTGTCTTATTTCATTATAAAATATTTTAAAATCCCACTTATCTCACCACCAATCTCTTCAGAAAAGTCTACTGAGAGGCTCTGAAGCTCATGGTGGAAGACACAAGTTTTCAAAAATTCAAAATATTGCTTAAAAGCTTAATTCTATCACTAGCAATAAATATTACCAGTTGTTTTCCTTGAAGTGATAGATTCACATCATTAATTTTTGAGACAATTACTTGCCAAATACCAAAGCCTAGGAAACTAGTTTGTAAGTGATTCTTTTTTTTTTTTTTTTTTGGGGGGGGGTACCAAATGACTTTATTTGAAGGAATGGTACAAATGAAAGACATGAGCGGAGGATTTGGTACAAGTTATAGAAAAGGTGAAGGTAACCCCAACATGCAGTACTGCTCGGGTGACCGGAAGTCACCCCGAGGCTACGGGAAGCAGCCAAAGCTTAGCTCTCCTCGCTGTCCCCCAGGGTGTGCTTGTCAAAGAGATACTCGGCCATGCCCGTCTCGGGGGCCCCCAACCTGCGCAAGTTGGTCACGTGGTCGCCCAGCTCCTTGATGGACTTCACCTGCTCGTTCAGGTAGTGCGTCTCGATGAAGTCACACAAATGAGGGTCATTTTTCTCAGTGGCCAGTTTGTGCAAGTCCAGTAGTGACTGATTCACACTTTTTTCCAAGTGCAGCGCACACTCCATTGCATTCAGCCCGTTCTCCCAGTCGTCACGGTCTGGTTTCTTGATGTCCTGAAGGTAGATCCCGCCACCTCGCTGGTTCTGCAGCTTCATCAGTTTCTCCGCATGCTCCCTCTCCTCGTGAGATTGGTGAAGAAAATATTTGGCGTAAAAATTGTGTCCCATGTAAAATGGTGGCTACTTCAGCTGGCAACTCAATAACAAGGATTTTTCCTCAAGGTCACAACTGTACTCCACAGTGTAGTAACACTGATTTATATACTCCTTCCCATTTCATCACATAAAATAGGGGAAGACATTGTACTAAAAGGTGGAAATTAACAAAATTAGTGATTTGACTCCATCCTCAAGGACATTCTTAAGTGAAAATGGCATGTATTTTTTTTCCTGCCTGTGTACTATGGGAAACTTCTCTGTTGACATGGCGCTTTGCTGTGGGATAAGGCACCAGGAGTTTTCCCACCACTGCTTTGGCATCGTCACTAAAACTCCATGGAAAATGTCAGTGACGTCTTAGCCTTCTTATAAAAATAGTTTTGACCTCACAGACTTCTCATGAGGGTCTCGGAGGCTTCCTCAAGGGTCTGAAGACCATAGATAGAAACCTGTTGTCTATATCCTGCCCCTTTCAAAGATGAAGAAACTGAGGTTAAGTAATCTATCCAAAGACCAGCAGTGAACAGCACTGCTGAAAGGCAAGCTCAGGCACTGCAGGCCCAGGATGAGGTCTCTGAGGACCATGCCGCATGGCTGAGGACCTCCTTTTATGGGGTGCTGGACTGCATACAGTTCCCCTGTACTGAGATGTCACACGGTCCTTGCTTTGCCCTCTGAGATGAGAACACCCATTCATTCATCAAGCACATAGGTCGCTACTACGATGAGCCAGGGGCTGTGCCCATGATGGGGATGCCGAAGTGAATAAGGTATTGTCTCACTTTCAAGGATTTCCCAGTTGACTGGGGAGACGCATGTGTAAAGGACTGCCTATAATTCGGCGAGATACATGCTATAAAGTTCACTGTACAAAGTATGTTGGGAGCACAGAGTGATTAATTCTGCCCAAAGGAGGGAGGTGGAGGGGATAAGGGGCTTAGCCGCCGAAGGACCTATTTCGTAGTTAGCCCTGAAGGACTAATCCACATAATCCCAGCGTTCACAGGCCAGCCCCTCACCTGCCCCAGCCCAGCCGCTGTGTGCCCTGCGCACGGCCCATGACTTTGAATTCAATATCTCTGCTGCCCTCAAGATCATATTATGAAGACGAATATTAAACACTGATCCCCACATTATGGGAAATGCCTTCTCAACAGAGGTATTGATCCTTCTTTAAGGAGCTCATCACATTTGTGGACATCAGCTTGTACTTAATGGAGAGAGAGCTGGACAATGTTGCAAATAGCCAAACAGCTTCTTCGAAAGGACAATTAGGAACACAGGTGCCAATGAAAAAGCCTGTCACCCAGGGCCCGACCAGACTTTTCAGTCATCTTCATGCTAAGCCAGAGAGAGGTCAGCAGTTCTTTTTTTTTTTCCTGTAAAGGACCAGAGAGTGAATATTTTATATTCTCCAGGCCAGGTAGTCTCTGACAGAACTGTTCAGCTCTGCCCTTGTGGTGAAAACAGGCACAGACAACAGTGTTGGTGCAGCAGTGCTCCAATAAAACTTTATTTAAAAACTGGGCAGGGGGCACATCTGCCCACAGTTGGCTGACACCTGCCCTAAGTCACCTTCCTTTTGTGTCCTCATTTCACTGTAGCAGAAAGATCACCTCATTTCACTGTAGTAGAAAGGTATTTTTATATGTATATTAAAATATACATTTTGGGGTTAGGAGAACTGGCACTTAACTTGACCTTGAAGATTGATAAACAGCTGGGTGATCTTAGGCACATTGCCTCCCCACTCTGGCACCTGTTCCTTGTATCAAATCAAGTATCCGTATTTTATAACCGATAATGGCCCTTCCTACAACCCAAATAATTACTGCAAAGTACCTCTGTCCCCTCCCTCCTTCCTCCTCCCCACACACAGGCATTCATAATTCATTCCATCATGGAATAAACAGAGAAACTGAGAAAAAATAAATGTGACCTTAGGTGATACTAACAGGAACGGATATCTCAAAGGAAGAGAGGGCAGGTCTACAAAGGTGAAGCTTAATTCTGAGTAAACCATTAACAAGACTGTCCAGATGAAAGTAACTGCCCCCGCCCCCTCCTCCCTGCCCCCCAAGGTCCCTGAAGTCTTAGCAAACCAGGTACAGTTCCAGAATTGGGCAAAGAGAGAAATTCAGACACTTAGTAGGCATAATGTTACTTTTTAAAATGTTTAGCATCAAACAAAGTTTAGAAGCCAAATAAAATATTCCAGGTTGAAATGACATTTCTGAGTTTTGGGTTTTGACCTAGGATACATTCTCTGCCTGCTGCATCTTTGTAGTATCTTAAGTCTGTAAAGCTGTAGCTGAGAACAGTGTTGAAGAAACAGCGTCCCTGATTGCTTGTATGTGTAGAGCTACTTAGAGATGATGTCTTCGTGGATTTATTTTTTGAGTTTCCTGGGCCCTTTGAGATTGGCAAAGACAAACATGATCTTTCCAGGGAAGGAAGCAGACATTCAGAAGGATTTTTCTACCTAGAAGATTCCCGAGTTCATAGCATAAAAAGGGGAGGGGCTAAAGCTAAACTCACACATTAGCCTGGACAAGGTACCCCAAACACTGAAAACAGACAGTCACCACCCACTATTTTGGAGAATATCGTCTCCTTTCTATCCCCGGAGGAATGAGAGCTGGAGACAGTGGACTTTCCAGCTTCACACCTTCAAAGCACTTCAAACTGGGAAAGAGTTGCCTAGCATTTTGCTTTAGCAGTTAGTGTTCAATTTACCTAGTTTTTTCTGGGAAGTGCTTCTACCGAATATAAAAGCTTTATGGGTTAGCTCATAAAGTGCGCCAGGGGCTGGGGGTTCTGCTCTGTGAAAATGACCTCAACTGGGAAGAATTCTAAAAGCGAAGGGTATTCTTTTCCATTTGACCGGCCTCACAGATAAAAGCATATTCCTATTAAAAACAGAAGCAGCTGTGAATAATTCAAGTCACTAAACGGCATGAATGGATTAATAGTTTCATGTTACACTTGCCTTTTATCCAGACACAACTTTGAACATAATAAATTTGGTTTTAGAGCTGAAATCCTCAAAATTCTGAGGGTTTTAAAATACATATACATAGATGTATAATTAAATTCCACTTGGAAGGATCCTGAAGGTTGTTCAGGGCAGAAGCCAAGCATTTTCCTTCAGAGGAGTGGGTGTGCGGGCGCCTCCACAGTTGCCTTTGCAGGAAACTACGCAGATTTGAGAAGCAGCGGGATGAACCAGGAGAACAGAACAGATAGCAGGAAAGAGGGCACTCATCTCCCTCGGCTCCCCCCCCCCCCCCCCCCCCCCCCCCCCCCCCCCCCCCCCCCCCCCCCCCCCCCCCGTTCACCTGGTGCTCTTCCCTCATCTCCAGTCTTTCATAGAATGACCCAGACGATTTACCACGCACACCCCAGGAGGAAAAGGGGACAATTAGTGGGGTCCTTTTGTGGGAGACGGTACACTCCACCTCTGTGAAGAGAAAGTTGAGGGACTCGTCTCCTGACTTTTCAGCCATGGGGAGTGAGATGCTTCCCCCTCTAGTGGACCCTCCTTCTAGGAGCTCAAGGTCTCCTGAGGCTGAGGCCCCAGGCTGTGGCCCGAGGCTGAAGCTGTGCCTAGACCTCGGGCGGGCGGCACAGCTGTGTCAGGCTCTACCTGGGAGTTCTCTTCTGAATCAGCCTATAAAGCAAAGGTGACCTGGGATCCGAAGGCCCTAGAGGACCCTCATGTTTTCCTAAAGGCCAGCGGGCATGGCTCTGCAGAGAGAACCCTGTAATCACATAGAAATAATGGACTTGATAGACCATAGTTTACAATTAAGAAGCCCATCTTGTACCCAGAAAAGCCATGAAAATATTGAAGAATTAGAATCCCACTCAGTCTCTGAGCAGCTAACACCATGCGGCCTGTAGGAAGCTCGTAAGGAATGTGGGTCCCCCACCTCCACTGTTTTTTTTTTTTTTAGTATTAATCCTCACGCAAGGATATTTCTCCATTGATTTTTTTAGAGAGGATGGAAAGGAGGAGGAGAGAAGAGAGAAAGAGACATGGATGTAAGAGACACATCGATTGGTTGCCTCCTGCACGCACCCTGACTGGGGCTGGAAATCCAGCCCACAATCAGCTACATGCCTTTGACCTGAATCGAACCTGCACCCCTTCCATCTGCAGGTGGACGCCCAATCCACTGAGCCAAACTGGCTAGGGCTACCTCCCCTGTTTTTAATGTTAGGGCCTTCTTTCCTCTTCGATTTTCATTCTCTTTTTCCCCTTGCCCATCTCTCTTCCTGACCAGTTAGTGGAACTCAAATCACCCTGGTCACCCAGGTCCTCCGAGGCCATCTGAGCCTCATATACATCAGTTTTCATGGCGGCCATAACATGTTACACAAACGTTAACAACTCCTATCAAACACACCTGTGAAACAACGCAGATCTGCTACCTTATATGTTCCGCAGGCCACACCAGGTGGGACTGGCAGCTGGCTCCCCTGCTCCAGGATCCCCAGGGCCCTGATCCAAGAGCTGTGGCCTGGGCCCTGGGGACCATCCACATGGGAGCTCACTCAGGCTGGGAGCCAAGTTCAGGTTCACGCAGTGGGAGGACTCAGCCTGGTTCCTTGCTGGCGTGGGCCAGGAGCCATGCTCAGCTTCTAGAAGGTATCCTGAGGCTCCTCAGCCCTTCTCAGTCTTTTAGAGCCACTGATGGGGGCGGGTCCTCCTCACAGCATCCCTGAGCCTCCGCCTTCCTCCTCTGGTTGTGAAGACATTACTGGGCCCACCTGGAGAACTCCGGCCTCTGCCCCTAAGGATTGCCAGCTGGGAACTGCCTTCATTCTGTCTTCAAGGTCTGTCCTAAGAGATCCTGGGGGTGTCTGCGTGGATGGCATGGGGATGGGAATCTTGGGGAGACATCTTTAGTTTTCTGGCACCTCCCAGGGAGAACCAGATCTTGGTCTCCCAGACACACTTCCTATGTCCCCAGAAAGCACAGTGTGCATCTCACCACGTCACAGGAAGCTGGGATGGTCAAGAGATTTCCTTTGCAAAATGAAGAATCAAATGAAACTTCCCGGAGAGGACTGTTTATTGAGATGCTGCAAATACTAGAACAGAATTATAAGAACCGCAATAGCCAGCCTGGGAACCACGGGCTCAAGGGAGGATGGCCCAGACGGACAAAACTTCTGGAGGAAAAGAGCGTGCGGAGCCCATCCGTGCGGGGATGCGGGAGGCACTGGCTTAGTGAGAGTCCTGGTGCTACTTCTCGTCAGACGGGTCTAAAGTGCCGGGGCTTGGAAACAAATGGCCAAGACCGGCTAGAGGCATGTGGAAGCCGCGATGGGGCTCAGGACCCAGCTGTGGAGACACCCGCCTCCCACCTCCCAGCTCTCCCAGTTGCGGTCCTTCGGAAATGAGCCCGTCTGTCCCAGCCTAGTCACAGTTGCTGAATAAACTCTGACCTGCCCTGGCTGGTCTTGCTCAGTGGGTACAGCATCAGCATGTGGACTGAAGGGCCCCGGGTTCGATTCTCGTCAAGGGCATGTACCTGGCTTGCAGGCTCAGGGACAGCTGTGGTGGATTTATAGCTTCTCTGTAGCTTTACTGGGTCTGATGGCCACAGGTCAGCCAGGACACTGTGACCCCCAAGCTCTGTGCTCTGAACCCCCGCTCAGGCTCCCCTAGACTGATTATATGCCATGTGGCTCCCGGTCCCCGCAGGCTGGGCATGTCACAGATAAGACCCTGGGAAGGATAAAAAGCTGGTATATTTTTTTCTTTTCCCCACAAGTACCACCAAGCAAGGTAGAATTCTTCAGAGGGATTCTGGAGCCCACAGCTACTGCATAGTAAGGAAATGGGGGCAGGGGATTCAATTTATTCTTACCATTTAAGTCAGAGGTGGGGAACCTTTTTCCTTCCAGGGGCCATTAGGGTATTTATAACATTATTCATGGGCCATACAAAATGATCAACTTACAAATCAACCTGCTATATTTGGTCAAGCATTTCATTAGCTCACCCCTAGTGTCCTGGCAGAGCCAGACCAAATGATTTAGGGCCTTATACGGCCAGTGGGCCGGATGTTCCCCACCCCTGGTTTAAATGATACAACCTATATGACGTGGGATGACTTTTTCTTTCTTTCCTTCCTGAGAACCTGACCGACTGCAGGCAGCCAGACCAGCAGGAGAAAGGTCTAGAAGACTTCGCTCTGCCCCTTCCATTTCCTGACCCGTCTTCCTCTGAGAACTCTATCCATGATGCCCATGGCTGGGCTCCTCCCCCATGCCCACCACAGACACAGGACTTAACCAACACACCGTGGGGGCGCTGCTCCTTTCCCTCAGGGGCCCCAGAGAGGTGTGCGCTGCTGACTCCCAGTCATGGGAGATGTTCGCCCCAAAATAAGGAAAAGGGGAGCTCTCACAAGCCCTCTAATCACTACACCGAGGTAGCCCCAACTGTGTCCTGACACCTGGGGGCTCTTACACCACTTGGGGGCCTGACTCCTGGACACTTCACAGGACATTCGCCAGGGCACAGTGATAATATGAGATCTTCAGACTTTTCGGAAACTCAGTATCAGAGACACCTGTTACGCAGCGACCATTTCTGTGCTTTATGAATAAAATAACTTGTGCATCGTCTACCGTGTCTCATGTTACAGGATGCAGAACAGAGAGGTCCAGGTGGTCGGTTTCTCTTGGACTTCCGTGCCAGGTCAGGAGATGCTGGCTGGAGTCTAAGGCCATCCCCCGCTCTGCTTCCATTGGCCAACAAAGACTCTATTTCCGCTGGTTCTATTTTGAATTCCTTTGGATGAGACAAACAAAAGCTGTACCACTATCTTTGGTTCACTCATTTACTCACCAGCTCGGGCCCTGAGGGTCCCCGAGCAGAATCAGAAAGCCCTTTCAGTTAAACAATGAGAACTAGGTCAAAGGAAACATTTTTTTTTTTTCTGAAGCTGCCAATAACTTCAGAATTAAGTTCAGCACTCACCTATATCAATAAATCCATGTGAAGACGCTTCTAACTTTTCTCTTTATAATTTCATTGTTCTAGTTATTTACTGCAATTTCTTTTTTAAGATATTTAAAGTGATTTCAGAGAGGGAGGAAGAGAGAGGGAGGGAGGGAGGGAAGGAGAGAGAGAGAGAAAGAGAGAGAGAAAAAAAAGAGAGAGAGAAACATCAGTGATGAGAATCACTGATTGGCTGCCTCCTGCATGCCCCTCACTGGGGATCCAGCCATGACCTCCTGATCATAGGTCAATCCTCAAGCACTGACCCACACCAGACAGGCACTGCCATTTATTTTTAAAGCCTTCTTAAACCATTTTTATGAATAATAAGCCAATCTTATCTTTATTCTTCAAGGAAGGGCTTTGCAGAAAGATACCAGATACAGTTACCTCTGTAACGCACAGTAGGACAGCCCTTTTGGCCAGCATAGCAGTCTATCTTTATGGCACTAGATGTGACCTATTCCCTGGGTTACTCGGTAGACATTAAGAGGGGCTTCAGCCTGCACACACATTACCTGGTGAAGGGGTTCAGAACAGCCACCTCAAAACAGGCCACTTTGGCAAATTCCTGACTTTGAGCTGACGGCTCTTAAAAGGATTTCCTGAGCTCCCCTTTCTCCCTAAAGCCAGGCCACAAAATTCCCCAGGAAACAGGTGCCCCCCTTGTAGCACTGGGACTGGGAACCCACGAGAAATGCTTCTAACAAACTTCCTAAAATAACCCTTGTCGCCCATCATTTTCCCTCTACACCTCCTAGTCACTGTCCCACAATGCACTGTCCCTCACCCGAACCCCTTGGTCTTGTCACCTCTCCACAAATTTATCATTCTTTGTTTAAAAGGCATTTAAGTTCTCCATCCTATTTCTTTGCCATCTATTTTTTCCTTTATGAGAATTCTTCTGTGCCCATAAAAGCATTCCATACAATGTGATGTTTTCCTCTTAACCGTCTCCTGCCTGTGTAGTTTTCCGGCCCAGCCACAGAACCTGGGGGCAGAGGGCAGGTCTCCTTCTCCTGTGATACAAGCACACATGCGCCCACATCTGTCCTGCAAGGGAGTAGCCATCAGTGTTCTAGCAACGGGTCAAAGGAGAGGCTGATAACGATGAGGAGACCACCAACCCTGGGCAGAAGCAGGGTTCCTCTTCCTCCCAACGGCCTCACCCTGTTCCCTCTTAGAACAAGAGTGGCACCCCGTTACCGCTGGGTGACTCGGTGTTTATTCTATACCCGACACTCCTCCCTGCGTGCGGCTGGGCGGAAGGAGAGACAACTGTAGCCTGCGACAGCACAGGGCACAGAAGTGGACGAGGCAGAGAGAGACAAGTGTCGCATGGTCTCACTCATCTGTGGACTCTCATGAACCAAATAAACTGAGGAACAAAACAGACCCAGAGAATCAGAAGCAGGGAACAGACGCGGACTCTCAGAGGGAAGGCGGGGAAGGAGGGGATGGGAAGTGATCAAAGAACTGGTGTGCAAGTATGTATGACCCATGCGCACAGCAATAGGGTGATGGAGGCCGGGGGATGGGGGGGCTGGCAGGGGTCAACGGGGGAAGGGGACATACGTACTACTTTCAACAACAAACATTAAAAAAAAAGAAAGTTGACCAGGATTGGGTTGGGTTGTCTTTCATTACAAAGAGAAAATGTACAAATAAAAATGTAACAGGACGCACTGGAACAATGACAGGTCTGTACTACCATCTCCTCAGGGATCCTCCCTTAAGGAGCAGGGCGGGACCTGGCTTCCTGACTCAGGGTCCTTCTGAGACCTGCTGGAGGCCAAGCTCACCTGGGCAGCAGTCAGCCATGAGCACGGAGAGCCGCTGGGGGTGGGCTCCCCTGGGACTTTCTCCCGGAACGTGGGCCTGTCATCTGTGCCACCTGGGCTCGTCATGTCACCAGCGAGCACCTCTGGAAGGAAGTGAGGGTGCCAACAGGTGTGTAAACCACGGCTGGCACTCAGAGCAGGAACCCTGCTTACTTCGCCAAAGAACAAAACAAAACAAATGAAGGTTTTGTTGCAAAAGGCTCAAGATGATGTGGCCCAGGGGCCCTTTTAGGGAAGATGCGAAAGGAGGAGGCTGGCAGGAGGCAGTGGGACTCCATCCATCACTGCAGGCCCAGGAAGCAGGTGTTGGCACCTGAGACCAGAGGGTGGGTCCGCCTACCCAGCACGGGGCACGGCAAGGCTTCCCTAGGTTCTGAGCCTTCTGTCCTCACAAATCTCAGATTATCAAATGCTCTTAGAAAGCTGCCACAGAGCACATGCCCCTGGCTCACCCACTTGCCCCACCCACACCTCGAGCCCTGGCACCCAGCCGGCCACACACTGAGAATCTCCCCAGGGGTGACCAGGCCAGGACAGCCAGGCTCCTGGGTTACACATTTCAAACTATTTCTCCTAACTGGCATCCTTGCCTTTACTCCTTAAACATAGCTTTGTGCTTAACTGAAGAACTGTACTTTTTTCCTGAATCTTTTTTTCTTTCTTTGTGTATGTAAGTGGGTAGAAATGAGAGGTATCATCCTTGCATGTATAAAACTGTATTTGAAAAATGCTAAATAACAGAGAATTAGGAATCTCTCAATAATCCTGTCTATTGGTCTCCTTGTCTGTTTTCTCTTGTTCTTCTCATTGAACAAATCTTTCCTCAGATATGTCACCCTGGGGGGCTACCGTCTGTCCTGGTGGGTCATTGACTTTGCAGATCGGGGTATGTGCTGGATGGAACATTATAATTACATCTAGTCCTGGGGCAGCGCCCAATCGTCCCCTCTCACTGAGAGTTGGGGGCGCCGATGCATGACATACATGACTGAGTTACGGATCCTGTGGTGAGTCAATAGGGGAGCACATCTCAGTGTGTGTGAATAGCTTGGGGTGGGGAGAAGCTCTTGTAAACACAGGACCTGGCGGGTGGGCCGCCTCTGGAAGTGTTGACGAGCTATAAGTTGCATTAATATCAGTCCCTGTGTTCCCATTGATCTGTCCACCTGCTCAATGCATAGATTCCAGCCGGCCATGTCCCAGAATTCCTCTGAGGCTAAGACCTGAGTTTACAAGTAGTGTTGTGACTGGGGAGAAGGGGTACAGCATAGCACTCATCCATCAATCATTAAAGAATCAACAGACTCATCGATATAGAAAACAAGACTGCCAGCTGTTAGAGGGGAGGAGGTTGGGGCAAAAACAAAACAAACAAACAAACCAAACAAACCACCACACAACACACAACAACCCAACAACTCATGGACACAGACAACAGTATGGTGTTACCAGAGGGGAGGGGGTTGTGGGGAGGTAGAAGGGGGCAAAGGGGGATCAAAGATGATAAAAGGAGGCTTGACTTGGAGTGGTGAACACACAATACAATATATGGATGATGTATTAGGGGTTGGTGGATGTGAAACCTATATAATTTTGTTAACCAATGCCACCCCAATAAGTTCAATAAAAATAAAAATCCCTTTAAAGACCTCTGTGAACCTAGTCCTTCTGTTTATGGTCCTTGCGCTTCAGGTGGCTAACGGGGTAGAATGAATTCCTGTTTTATTGTCTTTACCCATCAAATGGGAAAAGTGGAAGACATTGATAACACCCAGCGCTCCTAAGGACACCGAGGGATGGAGGGAAACGCTCACTCGCTGCTCGTGCCCACGCTCAGCGCCAGCACTCCTCTGGGAAGCCATAAGGTTTATACAACTCATGATTCAAAGGCAAGTAGCATTGGACCAGCAATCTCAAGCTGGGGGACTTTTTCACGCACATTTAAAGGAGCCAAACATAAAGAGGCACGTTCAAAGTCGTTTACTGCAGCACAAAGCTGGAAACAGCCCGAATGCTCACCAGCAGAGGACTGCTTAAAGAAATACGATATAGCCACACTACGGAATAGTATGCAGCCAGTGAAAAGAAGGAATTAGAGGGAATTCATTAGCTACACTGTATGAATGTAAGTACCATTCCAGTTTAGGAGATGGATGGAAAAGGTAGAGAGGGAGGACGAAGGGAAGGTGGAAGACACAGAGAGAGGGGAAGGAGAGAAGGAAAGAGGTAAGTATTGGGGAAATGCACACGTCTGTCTGTGTGTGTCTATCTTGTTACGAGCACAGAGAAGCAACGCCAGGCTGGGCTACAATGGCTATGCCGAGGCACGCGACGGCAGGAGAGAAGGTATGGTTCCTGGTGTTGCCTTATAGAGCTCTGCAGGGTTTGTTTGGCACAGGGTACATCATGAGCTCCATTGCCCTCTGTTGTTTAAAAGCACTAGTAACAACTTGAGGAAGACAGGATGATGGAGACCAGGTAGGGACTTGCACTTACGTGGTGAGAACCAACTACTTTTTAGTTCAATGAAGCTTCGAGACGACTGGGGTGGAATGAGGGTGAAGGATAAAGGAGGCGCTTCCTCCTGCAGGAATTCAGCACAGTTTGTGCATAAAAATGCCTGGAAACCTGGCAACTGAGTCCTCAGTTTCCACCTGTGAATTCCGATGAATAGGCTGGGAGGACTCATGGGGACAGGCCAGCAGCCCTGATAGGAACATACTGCTTCCGAGGCTAGACCAGGGGTGCTTCGTAAGGTTTTCCTTAACTCACCCCTGGGAGAGGAAATACTGCTGTTCTCCCAGGAGAAGCCTCGGTTTAGGACACACACTTACTGTATTGCATATACATAGTAGTTAACGTTTTTAACAGACTAGTTTGTAGCCCTAAATAACTGGGTCACGTCAGTAGTCACCTGTGCCTTTAAGCATATGTTTCCTAAAGAACACCTTTATGCATGCACACCACATAGCTGTCGGTGTCTTTATAACTAAGATATATGCTCTGCTGCCCATCAGTATTGTGAGTTAATATTGGATGAAAATAAATAGTAGATGTTTCATTATTTTTTTCTTTGTTTTGTAAAACTTCTGCATACCAGCCTACATGCTGAAACTTCCATAGAATATTTAAAAGTATCCAGCAGTCACGGATTCATACATTTTAGCAATCTGGTGGGGACAAGCTCCACTTGGGCAATAGCTTGATTATTAAATTATAATTTAATTACTAATTATAATAAATTTGGCTGTGCTAAGCACTGAGCTTCCAAGCAGAAAGGCCACTATTTACCGGTGTTTATTTAATTCCAGGGCCCATTAGATGCGCTGGAAACAGTAGCTCTTTTACATTGACGCTTAACTTTAGATTTTACCTTAACACCCTGCCCACGTGTCTGTCAGATGCATCAACATGAGCACAATGCATACTTCTCAGGACAACACTTACTGAGAAAATAATGGGGAATTGAAGATGTTTGCGACATTACCAAGTCAGGTCACTTCGCTATAGATACTTACTTTTTAATATCTATTTGTATTGATTTCAGAGAGGAAGAGATAAGGAGAGAGAGATAGGAACATCAATGATGAGAGAGAATCATTGATCGGCTGCCTCCTCCATGCCCTCTACTGGGAATGGAGCCCGTAACCTGGGCCTGTGCCCTGACTGGGAATGGAACTGGGGACCTCCTGGTTCATAGGCTGATGCTCAAACACCGAGCCACACCAGCCGAGCTAGGTAATTCTTTTTAGACAACTAGCGAGCTAATCCAGTATCATCTAGTCTGTTTAGAATTTAGACATATCCCCACGTGGATATTTGCATGCTCGCCTCACAGCTTCAGCTAGCTTCCTGGCTTTTCTTCATCAGAACAGACTTGCCATCCACTCTGCAGTTCCACTCAAATTCCCCCCGACTCCCATCGCTGTATCCTGGAATTCACAAGTATGAGATACTAGTGCTAGAGTCCTCGTTTAAGATGCAGCTTTCAGGGGGAAGTGAGTTTTCAGGGAAGAGCTGTGGGGCACCACTGGACAACATCTGGGCTGGCAAACAAGAGGCCTTTGAGCCTTTGCGGAAGTCACTGGAAAAGCAATGACTTTACCGAGTTGCCCAAGAGCAGACGTGAGAGGAAGAGATGTGCCTCTGGAAACCACCTGGTTTCCCAAAAGGTACAAACGTCATTACATCCTAGTTAAAGTCAAGACGGCCCCCTAGATCTCAGATTCATAAGCACATGCGGAGCCTCGTGTGCCCCGTTAGCCGTGCGGACACTCTAGTGTGGAGACCTGTGCTGGGACACGGGGCAGAGACATCTCAGCTGTTCCTGTCCATCGCGGCTCCGAAAGCGTTCCGGTTCCAAACACACAGGCTCGGGCGGGTGAAACAGACTCCTCCACACTGTGCTTGCGATGGGGGACATTATTGTTTTTCTTCCTTATGCATTTGAATCTGATGAACAGGGAGAACAGGAATAAAATTATTATCTTAATAATTTATCTCGTGTTGATTCGGCTAGAGGAGCAAATCGTGAAACACTCACTGAGCACAGTGAGCTGCTCTGGCTGCGGATCCCGGCCTCTCGGCGCTGGGCCTGCTGACCAGATGGAGCGCCTCACCTCCCTGAGGGACAGGGGGCGACAGTTCAGGTCCAGGGCCCACGGGATGAGAGGTGGATTCTGAGTGGAAGGGATTAGTTCCTCCAGGAAGGCCTGGGGCTGCCTCACTCCGCTGTCAAAGGGCAGCCCAGCTCTGTCTTAGTATGTGGCGCTACTGTGTCTTCAACAGTGACAGATGGGGGGATGGGATGGGGTAATATTGAGAGGTCAGAGACACGAAAGAGGTGGGAAATAATCCGTTTCCAAAGTGCCCACAACCCGTGCAGAGAAAAGGGTATGTGGGCATTTGCAAGCAGATTACCTCGTACACAAAGGTGTTTGTAGAAATCTCCCTCAGCTCTTCCCGATGGGCTGGCTGGTTAGCAGTCTGCCTCAGACCAAGGCCGACAGGGCTTCATGGAAGAGACACCGAACTGCAGAGTCACAGTGGGAGCCACTCATCAGAGACGTCTCCACACCTGAAGACGATGGGCAGAGCAGGCTACCCGGGGGGAAAGCGAGCCATTTCAGAAGTCTTCATTAGACTTAAGACCAGCGCTCAGGAAAACGAAGTTGGCTCCATCAAATCAGATGTTTAAAAATCGGAGATAATGGGCATGGTTATTACTGGATTCCTCTGTATAGCACTGAGCCCTTATGAGGAGGAATAACAGCAGAAAGACAGAAGGTGGTGAGCATGAACTTAAATGGTCTTCCACTTAGTCCTACCCTCACAGTGCACGTTGTAAGAAGATGTTTAATAACTGTCCCCCGACGAAGTATCTTGAAGAAATCCAAAACAGATGAGCAAATCAAAACTTAGTTTTAACTCCTGAGGCCCTGAGAGAAAAGGGGTTCACACCCCCACCCCCAGATTCTGCCTCTCCCTCGAGACACCTGCCTTGAGAGCCCAGCTCTCATTGGGGAGGAAACGTATCAGAAACTGTGAGGGGGATTTCACCTTGCAGGCAAGCAAAAGATCGAGACTGACATGGTGTGTGTGCATGTGTGCCTGATACACATACAGATGTGTAATACCATGAATATTATTGATACATGTATGTATACATATATACAGAGTATATATATGTACACACAGATACAAATAGAGATATATAATGATTATTGATACATATACAGACACATATATACACAGTGCGTACGTATATACACACATACACATAAAGTTAGATAATATTATCTGATACATATGTATACACACATAGATTAGATAGATAGATAAACATACAGAGAGAGATAGACAAACAGAAAACACAAGGCCTCTGGGTCAGAGATAAGGATAGGTCATTGCTCTTAGCAAAACCAGCAGCCAGAGCAGTGTCTCACCTCAGTCCCCAGCCCAGTCCCTGCAGGTCTACAGGGGATGGCAGATGGTACCGGTTCAGTCAGTGGGTGCATCACAGGGATGACGCCCCTCAATGAGGAAACGCTTGTACATGGGCTGCGGTGATGTGCCAACTCCCCTCAGGAGAGAGCCAGCCAGAGAGCCCAGATGGAGCTATCCCGACGGGATCTACTGGAACCTGCTGGGGAGGTGAGGGCAGACGGTTTGATCCTCACTCCCCTGTCCATCTCCGAGGGGGTGGGGGGGGTGGTCTCCAAGCTTTACTACCCTGGAATGTCTCCTTATGAAAACATTCTACTGTTGCCTTTGTCCAGAGGGCCTGGCCACTTTAAAATATGGACTATTCATGAGAAATATCTCTCAACAGAAATCTACTCTACACAGTATCAACTGACATTTTTTGAAAACAAAGATGTATTTGTTTTATTAGAAGAGAAATGAATTTTGTTTTTATAAAATCCTGTGTACACCCTTAGTCTCTGGAGTATGAGCTCAGGGGATTTTATTCTTCCTTGTATTGTCTTCCCCCTAAGCTTCTACCAAGAGTAGACATTTCCACCCAGCCTGCATGGCTCAGCAATTGAGCCTTGACCTATGAACCAGGAGGTCATGGTTCGATTCCCAGTCAGGGTACATATCTGGGTTTCTGGCTTGATCCCCAGTGGGGGGGGGGGTGCAGGAGACAGCCAATCGATGATTATTTCTCATCATTAATGTTTCTATCTCTCTCTCTCCTCTCCCTTCCTCTCTGTGAAATTAATTTTTTTTTTCAAAAAGATCTTCATAAATATTTTTTTTGATAAAGAGTAGGCATTGAGTACACAAGGTGATAGAAGGTGTCAGGACGCCGCTGGGTGCTTGTAGAACATGGCAGCTGTTTCTGTTGAAGTAGAGATGTCAGCCCATGTCTTACAGCTTTGGTCAGTATGTGAGATGGCAGGACCTGTAGAGACTTTTAGAGAAAAAAGCAACTCCTCGCATGTGAAGACAGTGCCTGTTCTATTATTCCTTTGAAATCTAACCTTGACTATCATGTTCCTATTGATCTCTTCAGAGACACATGTTGAAAACAGACTTCAGAAAACTCTCAAACTACATCATTTGAAATTACAATTGTTAAAGAGAAGATGGTGGGTATAATAGTTTTTTGTAATTTTTTTCATGAAACAAAAATTCAATTTAAGAGGATTTTAAAGCAAAATAATAACGACATTTATAATGACCATTTATGTAGGTTACCTGGCAAATCTGTTTATCATTGGACTCTGTACTATCATAGGAATTAACCAAAGAAACAACAGCTTCTACACAGTAAATAATAACCACAAAAATCTGTGGAATGTAGTCATAGTATGAATGCTGCTTTCACAACAGGCAAAACTGCTTTCTTGCTTAAAAGTGTCAACTCAGTGTTTACTAAGAATATTAAATCAAAAGGGAAACAAAAGAACATATTTCTTATAATCATCAATAAATTAAAAAGTCCAAACTAGTTAAACCTAATTGGTATTACTCGGGTAGGCACATATGTATTATAAATACCTACATTCTAATATTTGACAAGTATATAATACTACCATAAATTTGGAAAGAAATAATACTGCCTACGTTTCCACTTAGCACATATATTTTCCTTTTTAAAAAAATTTAGCCACTGTATAGTATCGTGGGAAACATAAAGAGTAAATTTAATATTAAATATTAAATATTAAGTCCTAACCCCATTGTACTTAACGGAACTCACTGGAATGAGTCCGGTGGAAGAGTAACAGTGAACACATACTTACTCTGAGTAATTCTGCAAAACCCACAGGAGGAAGCAATGTAGTCTTTTTATTATTAATATAAAATATTGGTCTTTATAAGCATTCTACATTGAGGTTCATGCTGCCAAAATAATGCAAATGTGATTTTTCTTCTTCCATCTTAATAATATTATAACTTGAAATATACACTTACAAGATTATTGAATAGAGTGCTATTTTACTAGTTCCAAGACAAATAGTGAATCCAGCCAAATGAAATAACAACAAAAGATGAACTAAAGTGTGAAAATGCTAAGACTTTAAGATTATTATCACCTTCAAACACACAACCAACTCACACAGACTCTGAAGGAAATGACATAAAAGTCACTAAAAGTGGTTTTCATCCAATGATCAGACCTCAAACTGCACGCCCCATCCTTGACGTACAATGGTTCGCCTGGGTTTCTAGTGACTGTCTCCCCCAATGATCAGACCTACAATGGTCTCTAGTGACTGTCTCCTCATGCAGGTCTGGCCCTACCACACTCCCAGGTTCTGGGGGTCAGGGCTGTCCAGTGCTTAGACTATGCCTGGTGGACAGCAAGTGAGCAGCAAATATTTCTTCTTGAGTATAGAGAAAAAGGAGTTTTATTTTTCTAAAGGATACATGTGTTCTATTCCCAAACTCAATTAACTAGGAGGCCCATGAAGAGACAATGACACACATTTGTTATGGCCAGTTCCATCACAGCTTTTGAAGGCACAGCAAGAGGAGGATGGTCAACAGCATTCGGTTTAAGCATACATGTGGGGAGAATGGGGGTGGGTGGGAAGAGATTAACCAAAGAATTTGTATGCATATACGCATCATCCATGGACACAGACAATGGTGCCCTGAAAGCCTGGGGTAGGGGGCAGGTGAGGGCTAGAAGGGGTAAGGGGGGGGGGCGGGGGAGTGGGACATTTGTGCTAATTTCAACCATAAAGTCTGAAAAGAAAATAACAGGCAAAATTTCTAGCAGGAAACCAGTCACCTAGAATGTGCCACCTAGAAATTAAGGCAAGACAAGAGCAGCCGTCCGTAAGCCTGGTGATGGATGGTGGAAGTGACATTATTTTATCTGATACAAATTCATGAAAAGGGAAAATCAGGCTATTTTCTTATCAAAGATCAAAACTTACACAAGTGCCCTGAGAAGCTAGCAAGACCTGGCATGTCGAATCAATCTTCCACTTAAGAGAAACTGATTTGGTAGAGAGAAACACCCACTTTGCCTTTCCTTCTGGTACAGAAAACAATAGTCGTGTTTAACGAACACTTATGTCAAGATACACTTTGGAATGCTACCAGTTAACCAACAGAGGCTGGGGCCGGGCACCTTTAATGAATGAGAAACACGAACTCAGTGTCTCAGGCCTGAGCGACATGGGTCGCTGTTCATCCAACAGGAGTGGGCTTAAGAGGCAAGGCTCCGGGCCCACCAGCTGTTGGCAGAATGATGTCGTTAATCTTCATGAGACAAAACCAGGGCCTCTGGCAGACGTCCCCGATGTGACCCGTATTAAATCACAGCACGTGGCAGGCCAGGGCGCAGTGTCTGGGGAACCCTGGGCAGCGCTCTCATCCTGGCAGATGTGTCTGGAGACCTGCACAGAGTCATCCTGCAGGCTTTTCGGGCAGCTCTGTGTGATGTGGGTAACACTCTCTCCAAAGATTTCCAAAGGAAAACTGTCTCTGACTTGTTCTAACTTGACATCTAGATTCATCCGTGACCCCAGTAAGGCAGCAAACTCCAAACTGCTTCCTGAGGAAAATGTAGCCTTGACCGGAAGAAATTCGTAGGCGGCCGGCCTTGCATGTGGCCTCGGGTGCGGGTCTGGCTCTGTAATGTCCACAATCGAATGGAAGTCCACGCATCTGTGTGAGTCCTTGTCCATCTGCCCTAAGGCAGCATATAGGACACCTGCCATCTCCTGCCTTCGGATAGTACAACACCGAGCTATTTGTTTAATTCCTATAAAGCATATGACTCATATTTCTCAAAGAAATATGAGAAGCAGAGCCTAACACAGTGGGTTCTCAAATGCTAGACTCGCTGCATCAGAATGTCAGGGGGTTGTTAAAAGACCGATGCTGGGATCTCCTCTCACACTGACTAAATGGCAGTCCAGGAACGGAGCCCAGGTATCTGTATGCTTCACAAGGACCCCATCTGATTCTTATCGATGCTCAACGTAAAAACCACCCGTCTAAGGGATTCAGAGTCCAGTCCATCCTCAGGGCAGTTGAGGTCTTCTATTTGTGGGTTGCAATAAACTTCTGTAGAGGTAACCTACAACTTCACAGGTGAACTATTAGCTTGATCTACAAGTGTTTCAATGTTAAAACATCATCTTTTATTTGGGTCGCTATCACAACTATGTCATGTCTCTCCTGCTTTGTCATAAAAATGTTAAGAAGGGTGCGGGGGTTCATCACTCAAAGTAAATGAATGCTCTTTCTAAACAATAACATGAACTCACCATCCTAGTTATAAAACCCGTTATACGTAACATCTCATTTGGGGTTTTTTTTCTGGGGTGCCAGGAAGCTCAGACCCAAAATGATGCCATTAAACCTTATACTAAGGATAGTTGTTTCCAATCTTCTCTTCAATCCCTTTTCCTTTTCAATGGCATTTGTACTAATCATTTTTTGTAAGTAACAGCAACAACAAAACTCTTCAAGTTCTTTTGGAATGAGTCAAGGTGTGAAAAAATCTAAAACGAAAGCTATAGTAGCTTTATAATTGTTAACCTCTTTGATTTACAATATTCACTGGTCCCTATTGGGGATGGCTTCTTCTGTTTTGCTCTATACATTTCCGTGGACATAATGCAGTCAGTCTAGATTCATCATAAGGCATCCTTAGTCACTAAGAACTCAAGAGAGAGAGATGATTACTATTTCCGACTAAAGTTTGGAGAACATTCTACAATAAATACAATTCCTTGAAATAGCAGAATTAAAACTAACCATTAATCAGTATGAAGTCTACTCCAAACTAAATTCTCTCATCACTGATGTTTCAAGGGCCAGTGCTCAGGACTGTGGATGGAAAATCCTTGGGACCAACCTGCTGGAGGCCCTTCCCAACTTGAGAGGAATTCAAATCCTTCCCTCCCACTTTCTGGTCAGATCTCCCCAGATCATTAGATCCACCATCTCGGGGCATGGCAAGCCCACAACAGGCAAACGATGGCTTCTGTTCTCTTTCTGCATTGTCTTTTTTCCCTTTCCCTGGGAAAAAAGACTGTGACTGGATCCTTTGATTAATTTAAAAGATGGATTTTATAATTCTCTAGGCTGACATGACAATTTCATGATAAAACAGCATGCTCATCAAAATTCTGAGGATTTCAAAGTCTCTTTAAAGTCTTTGGATGGCAAGAAGAGGATTAGCAGAAGAGTTAGAGCTTTCGGCCTTCTATCAGTCTTTATGGCAGCCTGATATCTTTGTCACCCACAAAACCTAAAGGCAAACATGTTAGAAATTCAGAAACAGCTCTTAGAAAATATTTCAAGGCAAAGTATGAGATGAAAATGTTTCGTTCACATACTGCCTTTTGCCAATAAAATTTTGATACATCCATGTATGACGGGGGAACGACTGGACACCCACATGTTAAAAGATGAAGCCAGACAAAGACTTCCTACCTTTTCCAAAATTAACTAAACATGGGTCACAAATATAAATTTAAAACACAAAAACTGTAAAAGCTCTAAAGAATAACAGGAAAAATCTACATGGCCTTGTGTACAGCCAAGACGTTTAAATATAATGCTACAGCCATGGTCCATGAAAGAAATCATTGAAATGATGGACTTCATTAAAATTAAAACTTGAGCTTGACTGGTGTGGTTCAGAGGTTGAGCATTAACCTATGAACCAAAAAGCCTAAGTTCAATTCCTGGTCAGGGCATATGCCCTAGTTACGAGCTCAATCCCCATTGGGGGACATTCAGGAGGCAGCTAATCAATGATTCTCTCTCATCACTGATGTTTCTATCTCTCTCCCTCTCCCTTTCCCTCTGAAATCAATAAAAATATTTTTTAAAGAAAATTAAAATGAGCTCTGTTAAACACACTTTCAAGAGAATAAGAAGATAAGCCACAGATTGGGAGAAAATATCTGCAAAATACATATATTTTAAAGGACTATTATCCCAAACAGTGAAAGAACTCTTAAAGATCAACAAGAAGAAAACAAACCACTGGATTTATAAATGAGCAAAAGAGCTCAAAGGGCACTTTCCAGTGAAGATAAATAAATGGAAAGTAAGCAAAGGAAAAGTTATTCCACATCATATGTCATTAGGGAATTATAAATCCAAGCAACAATGCATACACACCTATCAAAATGCCCAAAATCCAGAACACTGACGCCACCAGATGCTGGAGAGGGTGTGGCGTGACAGGAACTCTCATTCATTGTTGGTGGAAATGAAAAAGACGCAGCCATTTTGGAAGATAAGCTGGTGGTTTCTTATAAAACTAAGCATGTCCCTACCGCACAATCTGAAAACCACATTCCTTGGTATTTACGGAAATGAGCTGAAAACTCGTGTCCACACAAAAACCTGCACCTGTTCATTTACAACTGCCCAAACTCAGAAGAAACTGAGCTCTTTGGCACTAGGTGAGTGGGTCAGTTGTACATCCAGACAATGGAATGTTAATCAGTGCTCAGAGGGAATGACCTGTGAAACCAGGAACAGGCATGGCTAATGCACGTGAAGGCAGCCAACCGTATGAGGCTGCCTACTGCAGGATTTCAGCCATAGGACCGTCTGGAAAAGGAATCTGTGGTGGCCAGAGAGCAGTGGACAGGGAGAGATGAATAGACAGAGCACAGATTGGTAGGACAGTGGAAATATTCTGCATGGTAACGGGGAATACACGTCGCGATACATTTGTCAAAACCCATAGAAGGAATGTCCGTCACCCAGAGTGAAGCCTGAGGTAAATGATTGTAACAAGCTCACCCCTGAGGTGGGCGGCTGACAGGAGGGTAGGCTGTGTGGGTGTGTGGGGCCAGAGGACATATAGGAAGGAGATCTCTGCACTTTCTGCTCAATTTTACTGAAAACCTGAAACTGCTTTAAAATTAAAGTCTATTAGAAATGTTTTTAGGGGTAAATGTCACGCTAATAAAACCTTAAAAACATCTCCTTTGTCCATGGTATAGTTTTGCAGTTCTAAACTTGGAACAAGCGAAGTATCCATGTAATGAGAGACTATCTTTCATAACCACACTTATACAGAATTCTGAATTATAAAGGCATTACTTGATCTTATCTACTTTGAACTTAACTGGTTGTTATATCCTTAGCCTGCACTATTAATATTAGGCATTCATGAGCTAGCATGCAGCCAGCATGCAGCACTGTTTATGATTGCCATGGTTACAATCCCATGAGTAAGCGAGATCAACATCCAGGGCTCGCTGCCGGGCAACATTACGCTCCACTTGGTGAAGCTTGTTCCAGGCAAAGGAACAAGCTGGGTGAGGCAAAAGGGAAAGGTCAAAGGATAAAACTACCTGACACTAATATCGCATTTGCCACTCTCCTCCATATTCCTGAAATGTTCCAGTCATTGGAATACGCTATGACTATTCAAATAACTAATAGCGTGCAGTAAATATTGTCTCCTATAGAGAGGCATTTGCAAACACAGTGAGTTCTCAGATTTCCTAAGATTGGTTACAAGGCAATGAATGCCAGTTGAAGGTAAGATTTTTTTATTGGCCAACTCACTGTTGACAGACAAACTTACAGAACTGAAAAACGGACTTCCCGGAGGCCAACGGAAACATTCCCCATTTCCCGAAAGCACGCCTGTCACTCTTGTGTGGTCAGGACAACAAAGGGATTCTGGGCAGCCTGGCCCTGAGGTGCGTGTACCTGGGTTAGGCTGTGTCGTTGTCTATACAAATGGGGGAATGCACTTTCTCGTTCCATGGGTGCTGGGCTGCACTGACAGTTCCCGATGTAGACACTGAGTGAGAGCAGGTGCCGTCCCTTCTGCCAGCATTCTGACATCAGTGTGTTCTCTTCCAAACATACACTGTGTGTGAACTCACCTACTTCCTTTGCATTGCTCAAACCATTTAGGGAAAAAGAACTAAGAAAATTAAAACAATATGCATAACCCATGGATACAGAAAATAGGGTGGTGAATTCCTGGGGTAGGGGTAGGGACAGGCTAGAAGGGCTCAATGGAGAAAAAAGGTGACATATGTAAGACTTTAAACAATAAAGATAAAAATTTTTAAAAGAAAATTAAAATAGATGTCAACTAAATTTTTTTCTCTTAAAAAAAATCAAAGCAGCACTTTTAATTTGGAAAACTTAAATAGTCACACTTACATGGAATTAGTGAAACAAGATTACGGGATAAAAATGTATAACGGATACAAGCAACTCTGCAAAAATATATCTTTTCTGATTACAATAAGTTGATGAATTATTTAAAGAGGTTTTTTTCTGTCTCTGTCTCAAAGCCAAGAATGACTGGACTCAGAAGCGGTTTTAGGCTGAGCCCCTGCAGGGCCCACTGTGGGTGGGAACGGGGCATCTACCGTAAGAGAGAAGAGAGATGAGTGAGTAAAACCAGCTTGGCTCACTAGTTGCCATGAAGAGGAGGAAAGCAAGTACGTTTCTACCGGTGAATACTTTTCGGTGGTTCCCATTGAGGTGCCGTATCATTTAAAAAAATAGGAACGGCTTTATGCACCAAAGCGCTGGCAAGCTTTCAGAAAGGTCATTTTCTCACGCTAATTAGTAAGAGACTGAATTTGACACACTGAACATACAATTCAAAATTTCCCAAAGCCCGCGACTAACCTCAGCCAGAAAAAAAAAAAAAAAAGATACCAGAAATATACATCTTTTAAATTTCTCAAGTAACTCTACCGAGTTAAGCCAATTGTAAACATATTTCTAATTTTAAAAAATAATAAAATGGCAAGAGTAAACTAATATAATATGAAAATATAGTATTTCTTGTAATATCCAAATGCCTATAGCAGATTCAAAGGTTGAGGAAAACAAGGTTATTAATTCAAATTTAACAGTATTACACTACAACAGTTATGCATTCTATCTACATGACCAGCATAATTTAGTTCTAAAATATTTATCACATAAAAATGTACATGTATTTTATGTAATAAATATGCACATTAATGCATAACTGTAGAAATGTTTATATTTCCAGTCTTAGAGAAAACTGTGAGGGTATGAAGCAATATGTATTACATGTTCAGACATACATATATGTGCAGTTTTACACATCCACAATCTCTGGGAGGTTGTAGAAATTTCTTTAGAGTCAATAGAAAAGGAAAAACTTTCCATTGGATTCTTAAAATAACTGAACCTTACCCACAATTCCAGTGCCTGCCCACAAAGAACTCTGTTTTCTGAACACATTAATTTATTTTAGATAATCTCTTTTCCAGCAAAGAGCAACAATTCCATTTTACAAAGGCGCTGAATAATAATGCACAATAAGGCAACTACCTACTTTCTGTCACGAGGTGACAATCTTGAACACATTCTCCTAAATTGACTAATGTCATAGTTGGCTCTGCCTCACTGCTCTTTTGCATTAAGCGAGAAATATGCGTGAAAGCAGTGAGGCAATATTCGAGCCCTAAGAAAAGACAGAGGACAGAAGAGAAAAAAATAGATTTGATCTCCGCCTTTGGAACTGTGAAGGGAGAGCAAACAGTCCTAGCTCCCCGTCCCCTTCCTCCCCCCGCCTCCACACCTCCCAAAAGAGAAGGAAAAAGTACCAGCAACCACTGACTTTGACTTGGTGTGTCTCACCTTCTGTCTGCTCTTATAATTTACCTGGGCCATCGCCCCTGTCTCCCAGGAGGAGTGGCAGCTCCGGGAGGGCTGGGGGTGTCCTCGGCACTTCACACACACACACACACACACACACACACACACACACACACACACACGTGTGGACCTGATACTGTTCAAGAGAACATGTTCTCCACCTTCGGGATTCCAGGTTCAAATGATTGTAACCTAAGGCACTAGAAACAATGTCCTGCTGTTCATTTCATTAAAATGTGCTGATGTTCACTCAGATTGCTGATGCTCTAGAATACATATTTCTTTGGGGAAAAATTATTTATCGGAAGCATATTTGCTGGATCCAATCCTCTTTATCTCTGGACAATAATTTTTAAAAAGGATTACATCCCCTGTGAAGACTAGTTCGTTTCATGAGCTCTCTTGGCTGAATTTTGCAGTATTTATTATCGTCATCATTTATATTTACCTCTATGACCATTTATGATTTGTCTGCCGGAAGCTCCATGAAGCTCCATGCCACTTCTGTCTTATTCACCATCCCCCCCACCCCAACCCCCTGGCTTAGCATTTGATTGGTGTATATAAAATTTCATCAAATCCCCCAAAAGCAGCCCAGGCCAATTTAGCTTGTACGAAGCAGGCCCTTCACATTCCAAACTCTCAAGAGAATATACACCTCCACTCATTTGAAGGTTTACTTTGTTTTAAAACAGATCCTGAAATGCCACAGGGTTACGATAAATGCCCGTGCCTTAGCTGCTTTTGTTATGTTGCCCAATCAGCAACGATGCTCTCCCAAGTGGAGCCCAAACTATAAGCAAGACCACGTTTAACTTAAAGTACAAGACACATGTGAAAAGGTGGGTTGCAGAAACTGTGGGTGCATATAAAACCATTCAGAAAAGGCAGGTGATGACTTAAAGAGGAAAAGGTGATTAGTTAGAAAAAGATGTAAAAAGACATACTGGTCTCACCAATGTCCTATTTTGTGATAGGGTTACTGGATGGCCAGGGTGAGCGACCCAACCAAAATGCCCTCACAGTGCCCTACAGGCAAAATGAAAATGTAAGAGATGGGAGACAGTCCAGTGGGATAGATTCGCAGGTAGTTACACTCTTGTACCCAATGAGCATTTATTGATAAACAGATAGCTATCAGCTACAATGGGAGTTTTTCCTTGCTCAGCCTTTGCTGATATTTCCATCATAAAGGCTTGGAAACATACTGATCTAATTTAAAAGAACGGCTAATGGGTGGGCTTGAGGGACGCACGCTTTGGAGTCCAAAACACCTGAGTTTGACTCCCAGCTTCTCTGATGAATAATAGTATCACTTTGAACAAACTATATGAACTCCTTGAAGCTTAGTGTTCTCATAAATAAAACAGAAATCATAATAACTACCTTGCAGACAGAAGTTATGTATGAGTTACCAGTACTGCGCCATGTGCATATATAGCAAGTACTCAGTAAGTTATTGTTACTCTTGTGAGCCAAAGCAATTAGAGGCATTGATAGATACAAAGCAGCAGAAGGTAAGCTTCCAGCACAGGGCATGACCCTGATGGATTTGGTGGCTTTTGCTGGTTGCGCTGAACTAAGAACTGTTGGGAGACAACTCCCCACAGGCCTTGTGCATGACTGTGCATCTCGGGAGCTGAGGCACAGGGCTGTCTCTGTCCCAGAATACCTGTGAAGGTTGTCTGCATAGCAATCAACCTTGGAAGATGCAGATGACATCTCCCCTTTAGCAGCGTAGCCTTAGAAGAGAGATGTCTCCCTCAGAAGCCTTGGGCCAGCACAGGTACCACCTTTAAAAGAATCAGGTTCTGCCCTGACTGGTTTGGCTCAGTGGATAGAGTGTCAGCCTGCGGACTCAAGGGTCTCAGGCTCGATTCTGGTCAAGGGCATGTACCTTGGTTGCGGGCACATCCCCAGTAGGGAGTGTGCAGGAGGCAGCTGATCAATGTTTCTCTCTCATTGATGTTTCTAACTCTCTATCCCTCTCCCTTCCTCTCTGTAAAGAAAATCAATAAAATATATTTTTTTAAAAAAGAATCAGGTTCTGTGAGCTCAGGGTTCCTCTCCTGCAACTCCCCGCCCTGTGTGTGTGGCTGTCACTTGGTGCTCTTCCCAGCATCCCATGGGAAGGGCAGCTGAGGGAACCAGCACAAATGCTGGCCCTTGAGCTGCTGGTCTTGCTATAGGTAAGGAACTGTCCTTCATCTCTGGCCAGGGGTCTTGAATCCTTTGGCAACAGCATGATCCTACCGCAGGCTAATTCATGAACTTGTAAGGAGTATGGAGTTCCACACTCCTCCACAGCTCTTCATTTAAAAAATATATATTTTTTTATTGATTTCAGAGAGAAAAGGAGAAGGAGAAAGAGAGAAATATTAATGATGCGAGAGAATCATTGTTCGGCAGCCTCCAGCACACCCCCTACTGGGGATGGAGCCTGCAACCAGGGAATGTGCCCTGACCAGGAATCAAACCATGACCTCCTGGTTCCTAGCTCAATGCTCAACCACTAAGCCACACCGGCAGGGCAACTCTCTGTAGTTCTTGACAACAACCTCTAAATCTCAGGGGCTTGTAACAGGCTTATTTCTCACTTTCCTTACATTTTGCTTACTTTCCATGTCAGCCCTGTGGGTGAGCCTAGCTTGGCCCCACATACCTTCTTCCGGGTATGGGGACATATCTGTTCTCCTGGCACAGGGTGAAGAGCGATGGAGAAGCCATGCCATGGCTTTCAAAGTGTCTTCTTAGTCGTGACATACATCACTTTCATTTACGCTCTGTTGGCTGAAGCAAGTCACATTGACAAGCCTGATACCCACGGGATGGGATCTCCACCCTCTCACAGGAGCATGCTCATCCCACATAGGAAAAGGCAGGAGGCATGAGCCTCTTAAAGGGAGGAGAGGGGGCTATTGAAACAACACATTCTTCCACACACAACGCATACTCCATAAACAACACTTATTTAGGACATGACGTACCATAGCAAGTTACGTTAGGACGAGATAAACATTGAAAAGTTAGGACAAAATAAACATTGAAAAGATCCCCATGCTTCAAAATTGATTCTAATTGTTCCATATTACATTTATGAGAGTAGGCTCTCATAAGAGAATACACCCAGTTCAAGAATTACTTTTTAAAACTTGACAATTAGAAATGGGCTTGATATGATGGTATGTAACCTGGGATGAGTGGAGTAGAATTGGTATGTGCAGGGACAAATACACACAGGGACACACAAGCATGAAAAACATTTTTAGGAAGAGTAAAGAGAAAACAGGTGTCCTGCTATTAAGAGAATAAATATATGCATAATGCAAAGTTTTGGCCAAGCCATCATTTAACAATCACTATAAAGCGCCTGGAAGAATTCTTTAACAAGTGTGTTCAGCATCTCTCCTGTTCCCTGTTGAGTGTTTCTGTTGTTTTTCTCAAATCTCCTACAAGATATAGTGGGTGCATGAGGGGCTATTTGTAACTTTTACCCTGCGTTGTTTTAGACACAATTTTCCTTTCGCCAGTTTTTCATCAAATAATCTCTTTGGGCTCATGACCGCTGCCTGGCTGCATATTAGATTCTAACTTGGCATGAAATAAACATGCTTTCCTTGGAGGCCAATAACCCAATCAAAGATTATCTACTTACTCTACACGCCAAACTTCAAACCCGAAGCCATCATGTTGGAATTCTAAGAACTATGCCAATCCATCCCATTCCCAGTCTCTCCGCCCTTAACTGCATTCTCTCCGACTTCACTGCTAACATCCATCCTTTCTAATGGGCTCTACTCCATGCAAGAGATATTTTCTAAATTATCTCGATGTCTAAATATGGAAATATTTAAGTCTAGATATAGTTACCGCTCAGCATGCTATTTACCTAACAACCGGGATATGCAATGACTGAACTATGCTTATCCACACTTAACAGAAGTGTTCGATTTCAGTATCTGAAATTTATATATTTGAGAACAAAGTGTGATTATTTCCTGCATTACTTATTACTTTAAGTGTCGGGAAGTGCACACACACAATTCTTGACTCATTGTTGGGTCCAAAAAGTATTACATGAACGAGTGAAAAGACAAACGCTACACCTAATCGTCCTCTTCGGCTGACACTTAAGACTGAGCCGGTTCTGAAAGTTCTTTTTCAAAAAGGAACATAAGTAGACTCCCTGTCCTTCAGTGTTGTCCCACCCTGTCTGACTCTCAGTGTTACCGTCCCTGTCACTCTTGTCAACTGCACTATGTCAAGTGCACTGTGTCAGCGTCGACTCCAAGTTCTATTTCTTAATTTACAATCGTTTGGCGTTCCGGCCATGGCTGGTGTGTTCTTACCTTACACATGCTACGCTCTTGAACTTCCTGGGGAAGGAGTGTCAGTAACAGATGGCAGAGCTTTTTGAGATAGGAAAGGAGACTTTGCATATCAATGAGAATCTGACAAGTGACTTAATCACAAAAGACACTCTCCTCCAAAAAACAATGAGCAAGGCAGCTCTGTGAACCCGAAGGAAAAGTCATCTTCCATCTAGGCTTTTCTGAATGCTTCACTTTTCGATAATTAAGTAAGTTCACCGGGAAGGCAGCATCCATTTATAGTAGTGAGCCTGACTTTGGTTCCCTTCCAATGGGGCGAATAAAGTACGATTCCTGCATGTATTCCTCCAATGACTCCTTCCAAGGAGCCCGTGAGCATCAGTGCCCTGAAGTATCAGTTAAATATTAATGCAAAGAATTGCTTCAGCATTCACCTGGGCATTAGGCATGTCCAGACGCATCTCAGTGCTGGGAGCTGTGGATTGAAGGGACAGAGGGACAGACAGCAAAAGGGGCTGAGAAAGTCACCTCCAGGCCTCTGTGGAGTAGAGATTTCAATGACTTTTGGACAACGTTTTAAGGACATAGTTGACGTTTTAAAAATTGTTTTCTTTTTAATAGCAAAACTGGATCTCACATCCTTATCCATGAATATCTACATACCAGCCTGGTATTTGTGGTTTTGGTTCAGATTTGAGGCTTTTTGTTTATTGTATTGGAGTCATTTCTCACTGGGATAAAGAGAAGGAAAGAGGAAAACCCGTTTCAGCAAGAAACCTAAGGACAACAGGAAGTGGAGAGAAGCACCTCCTGTGGGCCTGCAGCCCTGGAAGCCAGACCTCTTCCATGGGGAGCAGAGAGGAATCCTGTTGGCATGGTATCTCTAGGGCAACCCTTCCAAGGATGTACTAATAAGCCTGGCCATTAGCACTTGAATCCTGCTCCAGGCCTAATTCCCTGAAACTCCCTTCCCTGACAATGCGGAAGACCCTGTTTCCAGAAAGGCCTTCCCCTGGGAACCTCAGGACCCAGCCTCCCCCACTGTGAAGCCCTCTGCTCTAATCTCTTCCTCCTACAATAACCACATGCCAATCTTAAAGAGGGCTCCATGCTGAGAAACATAATAGCGACGCTTCAATATTTCATTCTTTGAGGGATATTTGCATTTTACCAACCCTTTTCCAGACACAAAGCCTTAAACCTGAAGGAATGGATCTCAACTACAGGGCATTTCACAAGAATGAATTGGTCTTGGGGAGATTCCACGGCAGTATTTTTTTTTACAAGTTGTTCAAAGAAACTCAAATGAATGGAAAGAACCTCAAATTGGCATGTATCGAAAAGATTATACTTTTATGTATGCTACTTGTTAAAGAAAATTTTATTTAAATGAGATATTTTTATTCACACCTTCCTCGACCAATGACTCATTCATATGGTAACTAATGATTGCTATGTCAGCAGATGAATCTGCTCAGGAGGCCATAGCACCGACTGGGTGTCTTCAACAATGGACACTTCCTTCCTCACAGATCGGGCGGAGCTTAGGGTCCAGCATGGTGGGGTTCTGGTGAGAGCTCTCCTGGCTTGCAGAGGTCTGTCTTCCTGCTGTGTCCTCACATGGTGGGGGGAGGAGGGAGAGGGAGAGGGAGAGGGAA
>PVJC01010253.1:0-10036 GCA_004026665.1 Murina feae
CCCTCCTCTCCCTCCTCTCCCCTCCCTCTTCTCCCTCTTCTCCCTCCTCTCCCCTCCTCCCCCTCCTCTGCCCTCCCAGGCAGCAGCCTCAGTACCTGGCTCTCACTGATTAGTTTTCCTGGAATTTCTCTTCCTTGCTGCCCGAGAACAAGCATGTCAAACTCGAAGCCCAACCTGACCGATGTGGCTCAGTGGATAGAGTGTCGGCCTGCAGACTGAAGGGTCCCAGGTTCGGTTCCGGTCAGGGTTATGGACCTTGGTTGTGGGCACATTCCCAGTGGGGGGTGTGCAGGAGGCAGCTGATTGATGTTTCTAACTCTCTATCCCTCTCCCTTCCTCTCTGTAAAAAATCAGTAAAATATATTTAACACAAAACAAAACAAAAAAACTCGCAGCCCACCGGCTGCATGCGGCCTAGCCACTGTAACAGTACCTAAGAAACGGTTTAATGAAAATTTAGTAACTTAATTTTTACAATGTCCTGTTATACATGATCTATATCTGTATAAAAGCCTAGCGACGGAATGACCGCATGACCCACTATCGGTCGCTATGCTGCACGCTGACCACCGCGGGGCAGACACTCCATGCAAGAGCTGCCCCCTGGTGGTCAGTGCGCCCCCAGAGCAAGAGCACCACTCAGCTGACCGAGGGGCGCCAGACGCAGGGCTCCCGCTGGGGAGCAACGCTGTGGCAGGGAGAGCCTCTCCTGAGGGCGTGAGCCCACAGCGGGCGCAGGCAGCGCTGGGCTCCTGGTTTCGCCCGACTCCCGAGGCCATGCCGAACTGTTGCTAATGACCGATTAACCGCGTTGCATTGTTTCCAGACGAGCCAGCCTTTCCTGCAGGCACACCAGTTCCACTGACACCAGCGGCGAGTGTCCCAGCAGCCGGTGGCCATGTCATTAGTCCTGCACTGACTTGTTTGGTCTGTGCAATGGGAAACATTTTGCTTTCGGAGAAAGGAAAAATAGGTTTATTTGCGTGATGCTTATCAATTTGTGCAGTTATGCAGTGTCTGGTGAGTGAGTGTTCAAGAAAAAAATTAATTTTTATTAAAATGTTCTGTTATTTATTTTTTTAAAAATATATTTGATTGATTTTTTACAGAGAGGAAGGGAGAGGGATAGAGAGTTAGAAACATCGATGAGAGAGAAACACTGATCAGCTGCCTCTTGCACACTCCCCACTGGGGATGTGCCTGCAACCAAGGTCTATGCCCTTGACCAGAATCGAACCCGGGACCCTGCAGTCCGCAGGCCGGCGCTCTATCCACTGAGCCACACCGGCCAGGACTAAATGTTCCGTTATTTTATGTTAACGACGACTCATTTGTTTCAGCCCTTTGTACTCAGCACGTCTCTATCGAACTAGATCTACGTTTCTATGAAAATGCAAGCTTTCGATGTTTTCTGTCACAATCACTTCAACCTTGTTTGGCCTGTGTGAGCCTTTGAGTTTGACATGCTTGTCCTAGAGACCTTAGCGTGTAGCCGTGGCCGCGAGCAGGTGAAGGGTGAGTGTGTTGTCATAAGGACTCACTTGCTGAGCCCTCACTGTGTGCCGAGCCCTCGGCTGGGACCCCCTCGCTGGTGTTTGCGGTCGGACAAGTTCTGTTAGGATAGCAGTGGTTCTGGCCTGGCCCCCTGGTTCTGTTTTCCTGTTTAGTCCTTAGTAACGGACTCCGCCCTGAAACAGGGCTGGGCAGTCTGAGGTCCGGAGGGAGGTGCCTCTGTCCCGGCTCGTCACCGGGAGGCTGGACCCCATGTAGACGGGCTTCCCAGCCCAGCTTTGCCTTGGTCTGGCTCCGTGGCCTGGAGTTGCCTCAGCCTCTGGTGCTCACACAGGGGGTGGGAGTCCTAGAGCATCTACCCCACAGCTGTCATGAGGTGAAGGGACCAGCGCAGACCCTGTGCTCGGCTCGGAGCCGCTTCTGGCAGGTACCTGACAGGTGCCGACTGCTGGGCGCCTGGGCGGTGTGGCCAGCAGCGTCCTGTCCCGGGATGCACCCCCAGTGGGCATCGCAGTGTGGGCCACGGAACCCGGGCAGTGCCTGTTTCCTCTGCCAGAGCCGCCTGACTCGCCTGCCCACCCACCCACCGCGCAGCCGGCAGCTTCCCTGGCGGCGTCTCTCCCAGGGCGGGACACTCGGGAGCGCGACTCTCAGTGCAGCCGTGCGTGTCCTGCTGTCTCGGCTCTGCTTCCCGGGATCTTGTTCTCTGGGTCTCAGTCGGGGCGGGAGACACACCTTGTTAGAGACACAATAGAGTGGGTGGGGCCCCCTCTCTGTGGTTCCCTGCACCCCTGCACCCCTGGCAGGTCAGGACACAGGTGCCCGACGTGACGCAGCAGGTCCGCGGGCTGTGGCGCCTGAAGGAAAGGAAGGGAAGGAAAGGCCAAGGGCTAAGCTGTGGCTGTTCTCAGCACAGCTGAGCCCATCCCCTGGCCTCCCCTTTGCAGGGCTGCGATGGGCCTGGGGGCAGAGCCTGCTGGGTAATTTCCAAGAGGCCAGAGAGTGAAGACACGCAGGCTCCGACCCCAGGCTGAGACCCTCGTCACCTCCAGGAAGAAGACGGCTGGAGTTTGGGGAGGAGGGACGTGCCTCCTGTACGGGACCGACCCTGGGTTTCCTGGGAGCTGGGCAGCGGGGTCAGAGGTTGATGGGAAGGAGGCTGCCTGGTCGGAACCCTCTCACTCGCCCTCTCGGCTGGGCCTCCGGTCAAGAGCTCTGCTGTTACCCTGCTCCTCAGGGTTCTGCAGGCGGAGCACATGGTCCGCGTCAGTGAAATTATTTTTAATATATTTTAACCCGATTTAGCCAACGCAATATTGCGACCAGCGTCTGAAATCCACAAACGCTCGGAGGCTGCCCTGGCTCCGGTGGCTGAGCGTCGTCCCGCCCACCAGAGGTTGGCGTCCCTGTTGGGGCCCAGGTGGGAGGCAGCTGCTCGATGCTCCTTCTCACGTCGATGTTTCTCTCCCTCTAAGCAGATCCTCAGGTGAGGATTAAAAGAAACTTTGCTGCTTGAATTGTCATAAAGTTTTTTTGATTTACCTAAATTTGATTTAACTTTAAAAAAAGTTTTTATTGATTTTTAGAGAGAGTGAGAAAGGAAGAGGGATAGAGAGATAGAAACATCAATGGGAGCCCTGACTGGTTAGGCTCAGTGGATAGAGCATCGGCCTGTAGACTGAAGGGTCCCGGGTTCGATTCCGGTCAAGGGCATGCACCTTGGTTGTGGGCACATCCCCAGTGGGGGGTGTGTAGGAGGCAGTTAATGAATGTTTCTCTCTCATCGATGTTTTTAACGGTCTGTCCCTCTCCCTTCCTCTCTGTAAAAAATCAATAAAATATATTTAAAAAAAAAAAGAAACATCAATGGGAGAGAAACATTGATTGGCTGCCTCCCACCCTCACCCCCACTGGGCATCAGGTCAGCAACCCAGGCATGTGCCCCGACTGGGAACTGAACCAGTGATGTCCTCTCGGGTGCATGGGGCGGTGCTCAACCAACTGGGCCACACTGGCCAAGGCTAATACAACTTTTAAAAAATATGTTTTATTGATTTCAGAGGAAGAGCAAGACAGAAACATCAATGATGAGAGAAACATGGATCGGCTGCCTCCTGCACACCCCGCACTGAGGATGGAGCCCACAGCCTGTGCATGTGCCCTGATGGGGAATCGAACCGTGACCTCCTGGTGCATAGGTAGACAGCCATTGAGCCACACTGGCTGGGCTATCCTTTCTTTTCCAGCTAAAACACCTTTGTTTTCTTTGGGTGGTAGTCAAAATATGGAACAACTGGAATGATGGGGGTCTTACCCAGCCGGCCAGTCAGAATCGATGTTGACTGTAGCAGCGCTGACATCCTCCTCCCCACCTTCCTCGTCACATGCTCAGTGAGTCTGGAAGCCAAGGGACTTCCTCCTCCAGGGGCCACACACGGGCCAAGTCGGCCGGACCTTCACCCCGAGAATTCGCATGTTGGCCGGTGGCACAGGCAGGGCTGAAGCATGGGGCATGGATGTGTCCCCAAGGTGCTGCCCTGGAAGCGCCGGTGTCCCCTGGGCCCCTGGGCCCTGCTTTCCTCTCTGAGACCTGGGGTCCAGCTTCTCCTCTGATCTGTCAGCTCCCACCATCTGCCCAGTGATGGGAGCCCACATTTCCCAGAATTCATTGACCCGGAGATGGTAAGTTCAGAAAATCAGACATTAAAACAAATGTTCTGTGCTGGAACCGTTTTCCTGGGTCGGTTCATGATAAATGGCGGTGACAAAGCCGCAGAAGGAAAACGCTGTGGAGAGAATGAGTAGGAAACGCAATGGCGATGGGAGAGCCTGGGGAGGGGGGCAGAGGGCGGGACCAGGTGCAGCAGAAGGCTCCGCTTTCTCTGGGTTCCTATCCCCACCTGGGTTATTCTTCCTTAGCCCTGGCCAGTGTGCTCAGTGGTTAGAATGTAGGCCTTGCACCTAAGGGTCTCTGGTTTCATTTCCAATCAAGGGCACATACCTGGGTTGCAGGTTTGATCCCTGACCCGGTCGGGGCACGTGCAGGATGCAACCAATCGATGTTTCTCTCTCACCCAACCTCCTTTCCTCCCTCCCTCCCTTCCTTCCTTCCACTCTCTAAAAAGCAATGGAAACGTACCCTCAGGGGGGGAGGACTAATTTTTAAAAATGCGCAAAGTATTCTCTCTCTGAAGTAGCTCTTTTGAGTTTCTGGAGTTCTCTCTTGAGCCTTAGTCACTAGAGCACATTCTAGAACATGCTTCCGAGCGCTAATGCACACAGGACCCTCCTGGCGGGTTCCTCTAAACTGTGGTCTGAGTCTCTCTCCAGCAAGCTCCCTGGGAGGCCAGGACTGCTGGCCTGAGGCTCCCAGCCCAGGTGTCCCAGCACCCCCCCCCCATGTTGGGGCTCCAGACCAGTTCCCCATCTGTACAGAGCATACGTGTCCTCCCGCACCCGGCCAGCAGGGGGCAGCAGCGCACTCAGAGTCCCCGGGGGAACAAGGCCTCCCCAGGACCAGTGGGGGGGCGGGGTTCAAGGGGGAAATCCCGCAAAAGGAGCTTTAACGCTTTCAGAGTCAGTGTCATCGTTCAGTTATGGTTCAAACCCACAGCACCATGACCAATGAGGTCCTTCTCGCAGAGTTTTTGTTTTGTTTCAATTTGTATTGATTTCAGAGAGAAAGGAGAGAGAGAGAGAGAGAGAGAGAGAGAGAGAGAGAGAGAGAGAGAGAAACTTCAATGATGAGAGGGAATCATTGCTCAGCTGCCTCCTGCAGGCCCCACACTGGGGTACTGAGCCCGCAACCAGGGCCTGTGCCCTGACTGGGAATCGAACCCCAACCTCCTGGTTTATGGGTCCGCGACGCTCAGCCACTGAGCCCTGCCGGCCAGCCTCGCTGAGGCTTTTTGAAATGCCCGTCTCGCTCCTTCCTGATTTTAGCATCGCCTGTGCAGGTCTCCCGTGGGGGCTGGGTCCCCACCCTGTGATGGGAGTCGGCGGGCTTCAGCAGAGCTGCTGTGGTTGGATGGTTAAGTTGTCTTTATTGTTGAAAGCGTCGCAGCCCCGCTTCCCCGCATGACCCTGTGGCTATGTTCAGAGGGCCTTCTCCTGTGTCACCTGCTGCTGGAGAAGCTCTAGGCCACTGTTACCCCCTCGCAGGGGAGCGGATGGGCGGAGGAGGGTGCAATGGAGATGGTGCGGGACCAGCCAGGACCCCCTGGGACCTCCGCCCCCCTGCGTGTGGAGGCGCACATGTCCCTTCCCCCCTCTGCACTGAGCTCTGCTCAACGGAGGCTGCGCGCTCCCCTCTTTATCAGGAATAAGTGTCGGTTTTTGGGCTGTGTCCCCACTGACGGCAGATACTGATGTTCTGGGCATGAATCTCACAGACACCCTGATACACGTTGGACACGATGATCTGAGGGAAGCTTTCTAGAAACATTGTTTCTTCACAGGAACCAAGGAGCCACAGGATCCAGCCCTCTGGACAGACGGGTAATGTTCTGAGAACACTCCTGAGGAGGGTGGGGGAGCTGATAACTCATCTGGGGACCCTCCCACAGGTTTTGTGGCCCCAGTTATCTCTGGGGCTACTCCCGACTCCCCGACCCCCCAGAGCTGGCACACAAGGTTGCCCCAGCCCAAGGTCAAGCCCAGTGGAGTGTGAGCGTGGGTCTCATGGGAAGGGTGCTCAGCTGTGGGTGCTGTGGGCGCCTCCCAGGCCAGGACCTGCAGCTCACCCACCTCAGACATTTTGCAAAACAAAACAAGAAGAAACTCACAGACGTCAGCAAGGTGGTTACGGAGGGAGAGGAGGAGGAGTTGGGTGAGAGGTCAAGGTCTGTGCTAGTGAAGGGAAGTGGAGTGTTGGTGGTGAGCGAGCAATAGGTGCTCATTGCCACGCTGTGCACTGAGGTGTGGGTGTGTTACTAACCCGTGTGGCTGCAGTAAATTTAGTTAAAAATGAAGCAAGTTGTTTCTTGGACGAGGAAATCCCTTGGCTGAGCCAGGGCTCCAGGAAAGGGTGATGTTTGAACATGCCAACCCTTCGGGGAGAAGAGGGCGGCCCGCACGAGGACCCGTGCGCACGACGCTCATGTGTGAGGGTGTCCAGGCCGACTGGTTCCAATCGGGACCTAGACCTACGGTTCCGTGACGGCGAGTTCTGGGTGGAAACCCTGGGACTGCAGGTGTGATCGGCCCTGCCTCCCGTCGGAGGGGCAGCCGGGAAGGAGATGTCGCTCAGAGGCGGCTGTTGCAGTGACCGAGTTTTGAGAGTGACGAGGGCAGCGCTGTGAGAACAGTGTGGCGGCTGCTCAAAACGTGAGCCACAGGCCTCCTGTGGTTCCGCCCGGGTGTCTCTCGAGGAGCCCAAGCACTCCCTTGGAAAGAGCCGTGCCCTCTGTGCTCAGCCAGCATCAGGGATACAGCCACGGGTGGAAGTAACGCGAGCGCCACCCATGATGAGTGGACAGAAGTATGTACAATGGAATGTCACTTGCCATAAAAACAGTAAAATCTGCCCCCTCGCGTGGCCCAGTGGTTGAGCATTGACCTGTGAACCAGAAGGTCACGGTTCAATTCCCGGTCAGGGCACAGGCCCGGGTTGTGGCTCAACCCCCGTGTGGGGCGCGCAGGAGGCAGCCGGTCCGTTATTCTCATCATTGATGTTTCTAGCTCTCTCACCCTCTCCCTCCTCTGAAATCAATAAAAATGCATTAAAAAAAATAAAATCTTAGCATTTGCAACAACATGGATGGACCCAGAGGGTATTATGCTAAATGAAATAAGACAGAAAGACAAATACTGTATGAATGACCTCACTTATATGTGGAATTTAAAGCACAAAATAAATGAATAAGCAGCATTGAAACAGACTCATAAACACAGAGGCCGCACAGTGCCAAGGGGAGGGGGTTGAGAAGCACTGACCAGTCCTTACGGACGGTCACAGGGTGCACAGCACAGCACAGGGACATAGTCCACAATGTTGTGCTGACTGTGGGCTGCCAGGTGGGTCCTGGGAATACTGGGGAGCAGCTCCTAAGTCACATACATGTCTAACACATGCGTGTTACACTGCACATCTGAGCCAAGGAAAGATAGTGCTGACTGTCAGCTCATTGACAAGTGAATGAATGGGACCTCAGTGGAGGGGTGAGGGGGGAAAGGAGAGCAGCCGGGGGGAACTTACATCTAACGGTTCCATAAACAAACAGACCACACGACTCACGGAATACACTTCCTGTCATCCCTGGCCTTGGAGCAGGTGTGGTAGGAGGAAGACCGGCCCCCAAAGTGGCCACGCCCTGGAGTGCGGAACGTGTCGGTGCCGAGGCAGGAGGAGCGGGGCGCAGGTGGACTTCATGTTGCTGTTGGGCTGAGGGAGGAACGGGGCTCTCTCTTGTGTTACCAGGTGGGCACAGCATCATCGTGCGGGTCTGAAAGGGGCGGGAGGCACAGATAGGGTCAGGGTCAGGGTGAGGCCGCACGAGGGAGACCTGACTGGCCATGGCCGGCTTCCAGGGTGGAGGGGACCCGGGGCCAAGGCCTGTTGGAAAAGGGGAGACAGATGGTCCCGAGAGCCTCCAGGGAGGGCGCTGAGCCGCATCTGCTGCTGACCCGGCGCCTGGCACCGCCCTCCTTTCTCTGGGTGGGCGGCTGGGACTTGACCGCCTCGGGAAGCTCAATGGTGGGTCAGGCACAGAGAAACAGGTGGGTTGTGAAACAGCTTCTTGTGTAGCTTTTCTTTTAAAAAATATTTTTATTGGGGGGTGACTGGAGGGGTATGAATAGGGGTAAAGGGGGAAATATGTAATACTGCCAACAATGAGGATTTATAGAAAAATACATTTATTTCAGAGAAAGGAAGGGGAGGAGGAGAGAGAAACATCTGTGATGAGAATCATGGACCGGCCGCCTCCTGCACGCCCCCCCCCCCCCCCCGGGGTTGGAGCTCACAACCCGGGCCTGTGTCCTGACTGGGAATCGAACCCTGACCTCCTGGTTCAGAGGTCGATACTCAACCACTGAGCCACCCCGGCCGGGCAGAAACGGCTTCTCGTTCAGCTTTAAGTGATTCCAGCGCGTGGGGGTGCGCACTGCTCTGTGCGCAGGTATTTCATCGCGTGATGCCCTCCGCGAAGCACCAGGGGCCTCGTCTGCGGGCTGAGAGCCGGGCTGTGGCAGGAAACACTGTTGCCTGTTGTCCGAGCTGGCGGTTACTTTGTCGCTTGTCGCTGAAACGTGCCTGGGAGGGACTCCCATTCCAAGCAGAGGCGGCGGGGCAGGTGGGCCGGAGCCCTGCAGGGCCCAGGGAGGGAGGAGCGCTGGGCCAGGCCGCGCGGGGAGAGCAGGTTGGGCCCATCGGAGAGACTGGTTTGCAGTCACGAGGATGCCGACGCCTGGAATGTTCTCACCACGAGGAGGAGGTGAGGAGAGCAACACTGGTTTTAGAAGGAAAAGTGACCCTCATGCTGAGGGGAGTGAAGAACGCAGCCATGGAAAGGCACCCACAGGCGAGGCAGCGCGGCTGTGGGATGGATAGTGGAGACCGGGACGCAGGGGACGGGGCTCCTTTGCTCAGCGCCGGACCCCGGGCCCTCCGAGGCCTCCCCACCTGGGCACCATCCCTCCCCGCCCTAGCTTCCCCCTCCTTCTCTGACCCTGATGCTCCATAACCATCCCTCTCTGCCCCCCTCAGCGTTTAGGAGAAAAGCTAGAAATCTCAGTAGCCATGCCTGTCCCTGCTGGTCAGCAGGAAGAGAGCAAGCGTTCCCAGGAGAGAGGGCACTGGCCATGACCCTTTGCTAACTGGCCAAGGCCTTCAGTTCACTCAACAGCCCCTCGGCCAGGAAGACGGGCCCAACATGGGGGGTGGGGGGAGGGTGTCTCTGTTGCTGCCGAATGTCCTCACTGTTGGAGACAAGGAGGGGGTCGCTTGCCAGGGGCCGGATGGTGTGCCCCCACTTCCTGCGCTGGAGTCCAGCCCCGGGACTCGGTGTGCACACTGTGGAGACAGGCCCTTCAAGGAGGTGACTGTGGCCCGGCCATTGTGGCCAGTGGCTGAGCGTCGACCTATGAGCCAGGAGGTCGGGACACAGGCCTGGGCTGCGGGCTCCATCCCCAGTGTGGGCCGTGCAGGAGGCAGCCAGTCACTTTGAAGTCCTGTCGCAGCAGTGGCTAGAGTTGGAGTCCTGTCTGTAGGCGGTTCGTTTGTCCCTCTGTGGATGGAGGTGGGGGTGGCAGTCCAAGATGGGTGGGTCCTGGGACCCCCAGGCCAGGTTGGATTTTGCAGGGTCTGCCAGCTGTTTCCCAGAATCCATAGGGAGCTCGAGAGAAGTGTGAGGTCTGATCAGATAAACAAATCACTGCCCCTCTCATGGGAGACGGACCTTTAGGTAATTTTGCAACCGACATTCCCTTTCGCTTAGATCATTCCATTTGCTCAGACCAGTAACTTCCCCTCTAGACTTGCCCAGGATCCAGACCCACCCGCCCAGAGAATTCCCGCTGAAAAAGC
>PVJC01010253.1:10136-24550 GCA_004026665.1 Murina feae
AGGCTCGGAAAGAAGAGGGCAGGTAAACAGCGGGAAACGTGGACTCCCACGCAGGCAAGGCAGAGGCCCCACTCATTCCACAGTTCCGTCTGCACTTACTACGAGCCAGGCCCTGCTGCAGACACAGGTGACGGCAGTGAGCCACAGACAGGGCCCAGCCCGGGGGGGAGGGGGGAGAGGTTGGGGGGGGCGTGTCTGCTGGGGTGCAGGACCAGGTGAGGGCAGGAGCCTCCCTGGGGACGGCATTTGCTGTGACTCAGCTGGGCTCCTATTTTTTTAAAAACATATTTTATTGTTTTTTTACAGAGAGGAAGGGAGAAAGATAGAGAGTTAGAAACATCGATGAGAGAAACATCCATCAGCTGCCTCCTGCACACTCCCCACTGGGGATGTGCCCGCAGCCAAGGCACATGCCCTTGACCGGAATCGAAAGTGGGGCCCTCCAGTCTGCAGGCCAACACTCTATCCACTGAGCCACACCAGTCAGGAATGGGACCCTATTTAGTGCGGCTCAGTAACTGGTGGGGAAGGTGCTGACTCGTTGCTAAAGTTGAGAGCAGGTACCAGCAATGTAATTTCTTTCTTTTTTCATCTGTTTCTTTGATTGGTTTTTAGAGAGAAGAAGGGAGAGGGAGAGAGAGAGGGTCAAGCCTGAGACCTCTTGGGCGCGGGTCGAGCTCACCACGGAGCCCCAGGCTGGCTGGAGGTGAGTGTCTGCGCCCAGCTGTCCTGAGCCGGCCCTGCGTCCTGCTCTCCCTGGACGCTCCTCTTCCCGTAGTGTCCGTGCTCTGTTCTCTTCAGATGTCAACGCTGCCCTGGGGAGACGGGGTGCCAGAACCCGCGCCAGATGGCATTGGCCTGTGTTTTAATCAAACACCCGTGTCCCGGCCGCCATGAGCAGCAGCCACGTGCTGTCAGAACAGACGGGAGATGGCCGAGCTCCTCGGGTTTTTGAGGTCAGGAAGTGGACCCAGAAGCCCTCGGCGCGACTCCAGCGACCTGGGTGCGAGTGCAGTGCTGCGGCTCCTGAGGTCCACCCTGCGCAGGTACCGGGCCGGGTCTTGGTGTGCTGCTGCCGGTCGGGGTGAGGCACAGAGAGGGCCCGACGTGGCCTCCTGTGGTCTGTGGGCAAAGCTCAGCATCTCCCTACGCGTCTCTTTCAGAGTTTCAGCCACCTGTAATCCCATCTTATTTATTGTTGTTATTTATATATTTTTATTGATTTCGGAGAGGGAGGGTGAGGGAGTGAGAGAAACATCATTGATGCGAGATCATCATGGATCAGCAATCCCCTGCACGCCTCCCTACTGGGGATCGAGCCGGAAACCCAGGCATGTGCCCTGACCAGGAGTCGAACCCTGACCTCCAGGTTCATAGGTCATCACTCAACCACTGAGCCACGCCAGCTGGGCAAAGTACTATCCCATTTTATTTTATTTACTTTTTAAAAAAAATACGTTTTATTGATTTTTTACAGAGAGGAAGGGGGAGGAATAGAGAGTTAGAAACATTGATGAGAGAGAAACATCTATCAGCTGCCTCCTGCACACCTCCTACTGGGGATGTGCCCGCAACCAAGGTACATGCCCTTGACCGGAATCGAACCTGGGACCCTTCAGTCCACAGGCCGATGCTCTATCCACTAAGCCAAACTGGTCAGGGCTACTATCCCATTTTAAAGATGAGAAAACTGAGGTTCAGAGACGTAGCTAATCCCCATAGCAAACCTGAGTGAGAGCAGACCATGTGCCATGTGTGCCCTCTGTGAACCTCTCCGAGTCCTGTGGGCGACAGTGAGACTCCGATGCAGAGCTCAGGAACCGGAAGGGACGTGCTCCGGGCTCCAGAGCGGGCAGTTGGGTTCAAACCAACCGTCTAGCTTCAGGGCATTGACTGCTTTCAGAATTTCTTTAGCAGAAAGAGCTTTGTCCTTGGGGTCCGATGGTCAGATGGCCACTGAGGGCTCATTGGAAGCTCACCTCGCGGCCGTGAGACCCGCCTGAGCAGAGCGGGAGGGATGGGTAGGGACGTCCCGGTGCCTAGCAATGTGCAAAACTAGAGACCAGGGTTAGGGCTTGGACCTCACCCCAGGCGAGCCTTCTCGCTGCTCTGCCACCGTCCTGCCTGCGGACCTGCCTGGAGGAGGAGGAGCCAGGGGCCGAGTAGCCTGGCAGGACTCCCAAGCCAGCCCTGTGTGATCCTCCCTTGGGCAATGATGTCTGACCTGCATCAGAGCATCTCGGGACAGAACCTCTTGGTCAAACTAGAGGCGGCATCTAGGCCTCAGTTGTGTTTCAGTTGTCGGCCCAGAAAAGCTGCACCAGCAGAGGCAGCGACGCCAGGGCTGGCTCAGGCCCAGAATAATGCCCCCCAAACCATCCGTAGGAACCTCCGCCCTGACAGGGCAAACCTGGGAAGCTGGTGAGTGTGCTGTGGACAGCCTTCCCTGAGAAAGGGCGGAAAACACAGGCCCTGGAGGCGAAGGACCCAGGAAAGCGCTCCCTGTACAGTCCAGCCTCCTCCCTCCCCTTCCTCGCGCAGGCCCTTAGCTTCGCCTTCTTCCTCCGAAGCTCCAAGTGCTGTGTATGTGTGTGTATATGTGTGGGGTGTGTATGTGTCTGTGTGTGGGGTGTGCTGTGTATTTGTGTGTTTGTGGCGTGTGCTGTGTATGTGCATGTATTTGTGTATTTGTGGCGTGTGCTGTGTATGTGTGTGTGGTGTGTGGTATGATGTGTATGTGTGTATGTATGTATGTGTCTCTGTGTGTATGTCTGTATGTGTATGTGTGTGTGGTATGGCGTATGTCTACATGTGTGTATGTGTGTGATATGGCGTATATGTATATGTGTGTATATACATGCATGTGTGTATATATGTGTGTGGTGTGTGTATGTGTGTGGTATGGTGTGTATGTGTGTGGTATGTGTGTATATGTGTGTGTGTGTGCTGTGTGTATGTGTGCATATGTGTGAGTGCATGAGTGTGTAAGAGAGAGGGAAAGATGGAGAGAAACATCGATGTGAGAGAAACACATCAATTGCTTGCCTCCGACCAGGGCCAGGGCCCAAGGGGCCTGCAACCGAGGTACGTGCCCTCGACCAGAATCGAACGCGGGACCCTTCCTTCAGTCTGCAGGCCGGACGACGCTCTATCCACTGAGCCACGCTGTGTATGTGTTTAGGGTGCATTGGTGGAAGCATTTTATTCAGACATTTTTCTCCTTTATTTTTCCATCACCATTTGGTGGCCCCATGTCCTCTTCCATACCCACCTGGCCCCTCCCCCCACAGTCACCACACTGCTGGCCTTGTCCATGAGTTCTTTCTTTTTCTTTTTTTGCTCAATCACTCCATGCCCCCATCAGAGCTGTCTGCTTGATCTCTATGAGCCCGTCTCTATTTTGCTTGTTAATTCAGTTTATTCATTAAATTCTGCATCTGAGTGAAATCATATGACACTTGTCTTTCTCTGACTGGCTCAGTTCACTCAGTATAATGTTCTCCAGGTCCTTCCATGCTGTCGCTGTCAAAAAGGGTACAATTTCCTTCCTTTTTGTGGCCGAGGGCCCTTCTTTGCCTCTGTAACTGGTTTCTGAGTCCACGCAGCCCTGCTGGCTCACTTCTGTCTGTGACTTTCTGGTTAAGCTCCTTGCACCAGCGTTCTTGGCTCTGAATTCTTTCCTAGCGGAACTCCAGACCAAGGTCCCACCCTGCGCTCAGCACAACCACATGACCTCCTTACAGAAGAGCGGCGAGGGCAGCAGTGCAGAGCGAGGCAGAGGACACCCGACCACTTCAGACCCGTGAACAACACAGGTTTGAACTGCGTGGTCCACTGACACTCAGATTTCTTTCAATAAATAGTTGCAGTACTGTAAATGCATTTTCTCTTAGGATTTTCTTAATAACAGTTCCTTTTCTCTAGCTTGTAAGAATCCAGTTTACAGGGCATACAGCATGCAAAATGTGTGTTTACCAGCTGTTCATGGCATCGGCAAGGCCTGCAGTCAACAGCAGGCTGTTAGTAAAGTTCTGGGGAGTCAACAGTTATATGTGAACACTGGATGGTGTGGGGTCGGTGTCTCTACCCCCCCCCCCCCACAGACTGCTCTGTGCTGACTTCCAGGGCCTGCTACACCCAGAAGCCTCAGCAGGACCTGCCTCAGGTGCCTCCAGCAGATGTTCATATAACAAATGCTATTTAATGTTACTATGTGTCAGTTACTTTTCTTTCTTTTTTTTAAAAAAAATAGTTAAAATGTTTTTTGAATTGATTACAGAGAAAAAGGGAGAGGGAGAGAAACATCAATGATGAGAGAGAATGATTGATGGGTTGCCTCCTGCACACCCCCTAGTGGAGATGGAGCCTGCAACCTGGGCATGTGCTCCTGAGCAGAATGGAACCTGGGACCCTTCAGTCCACAGGTCAACGCTCTGTTCACTGAGCCAAACTGGCCAGGGCTTTACTATGCTTTTTATTGATTTCAGAGAGGTAGGGAGAGGGAGAGAGAGACACATCAGTGAGGAGAGAGGATCACTGCTTGGCTGCCTTCTGACTGGGACTTGAACTGTGACCTCCTGGTTCAGAGGTTGATGCTCAACCACTGAGCCATACCGGCTGGGCCCGTCACCAGTTATGGCCGCGGGTTATGCATGTATGTTCTTTGGCTGGTCCCTTTACCTCCTCTCATCCAGCCCCCCTCCTCCCTCCCGACAGCGCAGTCTGTTCCATGGATCCGTGCCGTTTCTACTTTGTTCTCCAGTGGAACTGATGTTTTCAAGTGCTTGGCCATGTTCAGGGCGCTTGCCTCTCATGAGAGCTCCTCTGTAATTCGCTCGTTAAGTATTTTTGAGCGCCTGAATGTGCCAAGCGCTGGTAGGACCCGGCTGCGGCGGAGGGCAAGACAGACGGGGTTGAGGGCCCGGGAGGGCATCATTAAAGGGCAGTTTCAGCCCCTGTGACACGGGCGGGTGGGGCACAGAGCGCCGCACAGTGTAGCTCAGCAAATGCCTGCGGGTGAAGCCCCACTGCGCACGGGGTCCCCAGGAATGGGGGCAGAGGGGTCGGTTCAGTGAAGAGGGAGTATGGGGGTGGGAAGAGACCGAGGTAGGAGAGCAAACGATTTTTCTGTTTAGAAGGATGATTCTGCAAAATGTAGACTAGACTTCCAGAGCCAGGCAGGCCCGTAGAAGACGTGGACGGCCGTCATGGCAGGTGAGGATGGAGGGGGGCTTGGGCTGGGAGGCCGGCGACAGCAGAGGGGAGACAAGCTGGCTGGTTTTCCTGGGAGGTTCACCCTCTAGGACACGGCACCTCCTTCGGTGGTTCCCTCTCTCTCCAACCGGACAGCCTGAGCTCAGGACTTGCACCCTGTGGGATGAACGTCCCCAGCAGATGGTTCCTAACGGGAAGCCCAAAGCTCCGAGGGGGGCTCTCCTTGGAGCTCCTGCAGGCAGGTCGGGGCTCCGCGCCCCCACGACCTCGCCGAGATCAACGGCATCTCGCAGGAGGCCTGGCCGGCGCGAAACTCGCGGCTCTGCCGGGACGGGACTGCCAGGCCCGAGCGCCCCGCAGAGAGTCAAGCTCACCTGCCGGGCAGGTGAGTCAGCGGGGAGTCGGCCTCCGGGGCCGGTTCCAGCCGCCGTGCCCTCCCTGGGCCCCGGCTGGCGCCAGCTCGCCCGTCGCCCACCGGGGGGAGTAGCCGGGGTTCCCCAGCGCCCCCAGACCCCGTGCCGCAGGTTCGGCGCCCGCCGGCGGCCCCTCCCCGCCCGTCCGCCGTCCGGGCCTGGGCGGCAGGAAAGCCCTCCGCCCCCACCGACCCCCGACGCCGAGCCGCGCGCGCGCCGGGCTGAGCCCCTTCCCCGCGCCCATAGGCTGCCGCCGCCGGAGGGGTGACTGGCAGCGGCGCGGACCTATGGCGGGCGGGGGCGGGGCCGCTCGGCCCGCCCAGAGTCGCTTTGTTAGGGGCGCCGTGGCCGCCCCCGCCAGCCGGGGCTCCTGGGCCTGCCTGGTCGCGTCGCCAAAGCCGCGGGAAGGTAGCCCCGGCCGCTCGGCACCGCGACTTCCCGCCGCGCGGGGCCGAGGTGCAGCCGCGCAACCGGCGTGCGCCTGCGGTCAGCCTCAGCCCAACTCCGAACACCCCGCTCCCGTTCCACTCGTCGCGGATTGGCCGGCCGGAGGCGGAGCGATAGTCAGCCGGTCCAATAGGAGCCCGGTTTCCCACGCGCTCCTTCGTCCCCGCCCCCGAGGCCGCCCACGGAGGCAGCTCGACGGCTCCCATTGGCCGCCCGAGAGCCGAGCGCGCCGGGCGGAGCAGCGCCGCCGCCGTCGGGCGCGCGTCTCTGCAGCGCGGCGGCCGCCTCGGTCCCCGCAGCCCCGGATCCCGGCGCTCCCGCCCGTTGCGGTCCCGTCGCCGACGCCCGGGACAAGCGCCGCGGGTGAGTACCGCGGGCCGGGCGCGCGGGCCGGCGGCTAGGCCTCCCCGAGGCCGCGGAGAGGATGCCGAGCCGCTCCGCTCCGCTCCCCGGCACGTCCCGACCGCGTCTCCCGCACCCCGGGGTTCCGGCGGGTCCTAGCTCCCCCCGATTGCCCTCCGCTCGTATTGTTTTCGCGTTCGCACTCTCGGGAGGCGGAAGGCCGGAGGCCAGCGAGAGCCCGGGCCGGGAGCCGGGAGGACCGGGAGCAGGGAGGCGAGGCAGCGGCGTCCAGGCGGCCGGCGCCGAATGCAAGTGACAGTGCCCGGGCGTCGGCGGTTGGTCTTGCCGGCGACAGGAGGTCAGCGCTGACTCGCGGCGGCGGCGGCTTTTGATATTTGTCGGCCGGTTTCTGTCAACTTCGGAGGCCGTGCGTGCGTGCGTGCGGCCGTTTGTGCCTGTCTCGGACCTGGGCGCTCGCCTTGCGACCGGACCCGCGGCCGCCCTGGGAGGGACCTGTCCGCGGCCTCCCGAGGGCGAGGAGACAATGACTGGCCCGGCGCGGAGTCCCGGGGCGGGTTGGGGGGCTCCGGGTTGGGGGGCTCCGCGCGCGGCCGCAGGCTCGGCCCCGGGATGCTGCGCGGGGCCCGCTTTTGTTTACACCCCCTGCCCGCCGCCGCCGGTGCCGCGCGCCCCTGCGAACCGGGAGAAGTTGGTGCGCGCTGTCAGGTGACGCCCCGCCCCCGGCCTCGGGCGAGATGCTGCGGGGAAGGACGCCCAGGCGGCGCCTTGCCTCCAGTCCCCGCACCTTGAGGCCCCTCTCCAGCGGACGGCCGTCGGGGCGCAGACCGAGCCGCGCTCCCTCCCTCCCGGGCGGCTTCCGCTGCGTCCGCGGACCTGCCCAGGCTGCACCGAGCCTGCCTGACGGTGCTGGCGGGGCTTGAAGGACGCGGCAAGCCCTTCGGTCGCTGGCCAGTCGGTGCCCGCCCCCGTGGGGCCCACGCGCATGCCGGCCGGGTTACCCACGCCGCTGCCTGGGGCTGGGCTGGCGCGGAGGTTAGGGACCTGGGCGCTGAGGTCAAACCGACCTGGGTCCAGCCCCTGTGATCCAGGCCACCGGCTGTGGGGGGTGGTGAGGACGACTAAGCAGCTGCTGAGGACAGTGCCCGCCGCCGCATGCGCCCCTGGAGTAGCGGGCCTTCCTGCTGGAGGGATGCTTACAGTTAATGTATTGATTTCAGGGAGGGAGGGAGGGGGAGAAAGAAACATCAGTGATGAGAGAGCATCATGGATCGGCTGCCTCCTGCACACCCCACACCCTGCCTGTGCCTGGCTGGACCGAACCCCGACCTCCTGGTTCACAGGTCAGCACCCAGCCCAGGAGCCGCGGGCTAGAGGGACACTGACAGGACCCTGACTAGACGCGGCTCTCCACATGGGCCTGTCTCCCTGGCCTCAGGTTAGCCATGTGGTGCTCAACCCACCCGGCAGACGCTGGGATTTCCTTCAGCTTCTGGTTTCTCCCTCCTTCCTTCCTTCAGGCCGAGCTGCGGCCCGGCTGGGGTGTGTGTGTGTGTGTGTGTGTGTGTGTGTGCAGGTGGGAAGCAGCTCAGGACCAATGGCAGCTGCACACAGTGACTCATGCCCGGTGGAGGGAGGTTTGAACAAAGACACCTGGAGGCAGGGAGGGAGCACTTCCTGGTGGAAGTGGAAGCTGAGCCGGAGCAGGAGCTGGGGGAGCGCGGGCTCTGGAACATGCTCTTTGCACCCACGGAGGTGCTCCTGCTCCTCGGAGGTCGGAGGTCGCCTTAGGGTAAACATGATGTTGCTAAGACTCTGCGCCTGCTCCTCCCTGATTGTCTTCAAGCCCAGAGGCAGCTTCCTACAGGAAAAGCAGGAGAGACGCCTCCTTCCCCCATCACAGGTGGTTAGACTCAAGATGTCACTGGGGGAGGAACTCCCGGGTCAGCACCCTGTCACCGTGGGGCAAATTGTGGAGCTGGGTCCGGGGACCCCAGAGGCCTTTGCGGCCCAAACAAGCAAACAAAGTGGGTTCCCAGACCTGCCTGCTCACCCCTGTCGCAGTGGGCAGGCTCCAGCCAGCATGTGGGTCCTCTTGGTCCCGCTGGGCGACGCGATCTGATACTGGCTCAGGTTCCTGCACTTGTCCTGGGGTCCCCAGGCCCTGAGGGGTGGGGAGGAGGCTCTGCCTCCAGCTGATGTCTGGGGGACCAGGCAGCCAGGGCCTAGACTTGAAGGGAGCACGTTAGGAAATCTCATTGGCTGACAGTGTGACTCCACTCCAAGGCTCATCCCAGAGGAACAAAGGCAGCCTGCCCCTGTCCCCCCCCTCCCGTGGACCTGGAAGGACTGGCAGCCCTGGCCCTGTCCTGTCACCCCCCCCTCCAAATTCCTGCAGTTCTGCCAGCTGAGCCAACGTGGTAAGGGGCGGCCAATCCTGAAAGTTGCCCGTTGCCTGCAGCCTCCACTTGGCCCCGGAGCTCGCAGTCTGAAGGGGCAGCAGTCTGTGAGGTGGCCATGAACCATGTGAGCTCCGGAGCCCCGCTTTCCTGCGAGGAGCGCAGGGAAGAGCGCCCCCAAAAGTCAGTGAGGACGCGGAGAGGCGGAGGCCGAGGTGGGAGGTGGGGCTGGTTCCTGTGGGCCCGTGCCGAGTCCAATGGGATTCCCAAACCCCAGAGGGTCTGGCTTGTGTCTCAGGCATTTGGGCTCCTTATTGAAAACACCATTTCACTGGCCTGTGTATGAGTGTGTGTGTATATGTGTGAGTGTGCGTGCGTGTTTGAGAGTGTCAGTGTGTGTGATGTGAGAGAGTGTGTTTGTCAGTGTGTGCACACATGTGTGTTTGAGAGTGTGAGTGTGTGATGTGAGTGTGTGCGTGATGTGTGTGTGTGAGTTTGAGTGTCAGTGGGTGTGAGTGTGTGTATGTGTGAGCATGTGTGTGAGTGTGTGTGTTTGAGAGTGTGTGTGTGATGTGTGTGAGTGTGTGTGTGAGTGTGTGCACGCATGGGAGCGTACATACATTTTCTTGCGAAGTTAACCAATAAATAGGTAGAGTGCATGTTTCTGAGTGTCTGTCTCCCTCCCGTCAATGTACGACCAGAAAAGGCAGGTTTGCAAGGCCCCAGCCACATTGTCTGTCTGTCACAATTCCAGACGTCACCTCTGTGCCGCTTTATGTAAATAATAACTCCTGTGTTACAGGGAACAAGGCTCTCTCATCTGCACAGGCCCCGTCGCTGGTCTGTAAAGGTTTTTATTACGAAATGAAGGAGGCACTCAGGAGCCAGGCCGCACGCAGCCAGGAGCTGGGTGTTTTGAAAATGGAACAATGTGCCAGTGTAACCAGATATTCCTGGGGAGGCGCCTGTTCCCCCCACTTCCCCACCTGCATGCCCTCCGCCCCTCCCTCCACACCCGTGGGTATCAGACCTGCCTGTCCCCGGCTCATTAGGAACTTCATAAAGGCCTGGGCTGTGGGGACGGGAGCCTGTGGTGCGGTGTGAGGTCATTCCAGACCTGGGCACGCTCTGTGGGGGGAGGAAGTCCCCCCAGAGGCTGCGTGGGCTTGTGGGAGGCAGCCTTCAGCCCAATGGCTGCGGTCCCCTTTCCGCTGCGACAGAGTTTCTTTCCCCAGGGACACTCTGCGCAGGGGAGGGAGGGGCCCTGGCAGTTCTGAGCCCCCAGCAAAGCAAGCGGAATAGGAAGGCACTTCAGGTGTTTCTGCGGCTCTGACTGCACGAAGGGAAGGGAGGGAGGGCGTTTCGTTAAAAAAGAAGATACCTGGCCTGGCTGGTGTGGCTCAGTGGATAGAGTGTTGCCCTGTGGACCAAAGGGTCCCGAGTTCAATTCTGGTCAAGGGCAGATACCTTGGTTGCAGGCTCCTCCCTGGCTGGGCCCTGTCGGGCCTCCTAATCAATGAGCTTCTCTCACATCGATGTCTCTCTCTGTGGTCCCCCTCTCTCTCCTACTCTCTCTGTAAAGCAATGGAAACATGTCCTCGGTGAGGATTTGAAAAGAAAAAAAGATACTTCGCCCGGCTGGGTGGCTCAGGAGTCAGGAGGTCACGGTTCGATTCCCGGTCGGGGCACAGGCCTGGGTTTCGGGCTCCATCTCGGGGGGCGGGGGAGGGGGCGTGCAGGAGGCAGCCAACCAGTGATCCTCTCAGCATTGACATTTCTACACCCCCTGCCTCTCCTCTCTGAAATCAACGCAGATTATTTACAATAAAACTTAAAAAGTAGACCCCTGTGTAAACAGGCCCCTGTGTTCTCTAAGTCCAGCCTCTGCCCCTTGAGCTGGAGGATTGGGGTCGGTGTGAGATGTGATTGGGAGGCAGTGGCCTGGAGCCCGGCTTGGAAGGGGTGAGGGGATGAGAGGTGAGGCTGTGGGGCTCAGGTTGCTGGTCTTAAAGAGCCCTCCCTCCCAGCACTGTTCTCTGGCCCCTTGGCAGTGGCTGCTCCAGCCCAGGACGCACCTGCCCGCTAGCCACCTCCTTGGCCAGAAGCTGCTGACCTTGGCCTTGGATCTCCTCCTGCTTCTGCTCCTGCTCCTGTTCCTGCTCCTGGCTTCCTTTGCAGAGGTGAGGGAGCCCTGGGGAGCCCCACGCAGCACCTCAGGGCAGGTGGTGGGGTGGTCAGTGAGTCTGGGTGGGAGGGGTGCAGGTGTGAGAGTGGGTGGGGGTGCAGGTGTGGGGGTGGGGGTGCAGGTGTGGGTGCGCCTTGTGATGGTGTCAGCAGTTTGGAAGTGGAGTGTGGAATTCACACCCAGTGTGCATGGCTTAAGGTCTGCAGGTGGAGGCCCAGAGGCCCTAAGGAGGGGTCTGCTTGGCCTCCCCTTCCTCATACCATGTTGGGGACCCCTGGTTTTGGGGGTGATATTCCAGCCTGGCCTCTCAGAAAGTCTCCAGATCCTGGGATGGGATCTCTGGTGACCCAGCTCTGCCTTGGGGTGTGCATGGAGGGTATATGGCCTCCTGCTGGGCATTGGGAGAGTCAGGATGGGTTCACTCGCACTCGCTTCTCGGCCGAGTTTGCGAAGCTCAGAACTGTGTGCGTTCTCCCATGACCTCCCCATGTGGGCCTTTTCTCACCTAAACAGGAGCCTGCCCCAGCTCACCTACACAGGTGTTAGTGTTGCCTCCTACCCGGACACAGGCTGGGACCTGTGGGCCTGGAGGGCGAGCCCTTCAGGTGGGGTGGCCGCTGGGCCCTGAGAACTCGCCCTTCCCACCTGAGGCCCAGCCCTTGGCACCTGGAACACTGCTGGTCCTGCCTGCTGTCAAGGTCCTCCGCCCCCCACCCTCATTCTCAAAAGTGCCCTGTTTGCCTGCCTGCAGTCCTGAGGGTCAGAGTTGTCACCCTGATGATGGCTTAAACCAGCGTCCCCTGCCTTTTGGACCTCGTGGACCCCCAGGGGCCTATGGACTGGGTAGGTGACCCCTGTGAACGACTGGACGGTGTTTCCCAGCCACTGAGGGGAGCGGCTCCCTTCCCGGTGGGTTAAAGGTGTGGGGCCTGGGCTGCTGTGCGGGGACTTTCTCATGTAGAACAGCTGACCGATGGGCCGCAAGGTGACCACGCCGTCTGGGACATGCCCGTGCTGTGCTGGCGCTGCTGCCTGCGCTGCGGGGAGGCTTGGCGGTGCCTGTTCTCGGCAGGTCTAACGCCTGCTCAGAGGTGCGGGCTGGCCATCGAGTGTGACTCAGTTTGTTTTAAATATGTTTTTATTGATTTCAGAGAGAGGGGAAGGGAGAGGGAGAGAGATACAGGAACATCGATGAGAGAGAAACATCGATAGACTGCCTCCTGCACGCCCCACACTGGGGATCAAGCCCGCAACCCCGCCTTGTGCCCTGACGGGGAATCGAACTGTGACCTCCCGGTTCATAGGTTGATGCTCAACCACTGAGCCACACCGGCTGGGCCATCGTGAGTCAGTTTTGCTTGTCACAGTTCCACTCAGTGGCCCAATCTAAGTTACATTCGTAGGAAATGCAGCATTTCCAGACGAAGTAAAGCCAAGTTTGATTTGATTCTAAAATCAAACGCCGCGAGTGTCGGCACACGCAGGACAGAGTGCGGATCAGGAGCAGCGGGAGTCTGTCCCTGGCCACAGCCCCACCACCACCCGCTCCAGAGGCCATGGCTGCGTCCTGTGTTTTTAATGGTCTTCGCCTGGAAAAGAGAGATGCCTGAGCCACTTGGGGCACCGACCTCCTGCTGCGATAAATGATAGTTGAGCTTCTCTGTGTCCCCCACTTCCCTCCTTCCTCTCCAGCTCTTCCATGATGGTATTTACAGCTCATACGCTGACTATTCTTCAGTCTTTTTTAAAATAAAGTATATTTTTGTTGACTTCAGAGGGGAAGGGAGAGGGGGAGAGAAGCATCAATGCTGAGAGAGAACCATTGATTGGCTGCCTCCTGTGCGCCGCGCTGGGGATCCAGCCGGAAGCCCAGGCCTGTGCCCTTGACCTTCGGTCTGCAGGCTGATGCTCTGTCCACTGAGCAACACGAGCTAGGGCGACACATTTTGTTTTAAGCTGATTTCACATAAAAAAGAGCTGTACCTGTTTACTTAAAAAGCGGAGTGCGTGACTCAGCAGTTCCCTTATCGGAGCTCCGCGGAGGGACTTGGCGAGGAGTTTGGAACTGGCTGTCTCAGTGTTGGCATCTGGGGGTCAGCTTTCTGCTGGGTAACATTTTTTGTGTTGAATTAGGACACAGGTTCTTCGCTGGCGGCAGCTTCCTGGCCGGGGATGTTGGCAGGGACTGGAGACATTTTTGATTGCCACCTGGGAGGTCATGCTGGCATCTGTTTATGTACAAGGAGACACCTGGCACTTGGTCGGTGAGGCCAGGACATCGCTGTCATCCAGCACAGAGCAGGACAGTCCCCAGACGGAGCGGGCCGGCCCGTGGGTGGTGATGCTGAGGCGGCATCCTGCATCTCAGGCGCAGCCCCTGATGGAGGTCCCGAGCCGGAGTCTTCCTCAGGGAGGCTGTGCTCTGCGTTGGCAGTGAGCGCAGTGGATCAGTAGTCTGTCTGAGGCATTGGGTGATTTTGGTTATTTAAAAACTGTGGTTATTATTCAGCTACAGGAAGGATCCTTTTCAGGGTGTGTTTCATGAACTGGACAATAATTTCAGTGCTTGAGCAGTGACACCCCGCCCTGCCCTCAAGACCTCGCCGATCCCGGGCAGGCGCAGCCCTCGGCCCTGCTGGGTCATGTCCTAGAGGGAGGACATGTGCAGAATGATGTTGATGTCACGCCTCCTAAGTGATTTATTGGGCATTAAAGATATTTACAGGCCCGGCTGGCGTGGCCCACTGATGGAGCATTGAGGTCAGGGTTCGATTCCCGGTCAGGGCACAGGCCTGGGTTGCGGGCTGGATTCCCAGTGTGGGGCGTGCAGGAGGCAGCCCATCAATGATCCTCTCTCATCATTGATGCTTCTCTCTCTCCCTCCTTCTCCAAAATCAATAAAAATATATTTTAGGAAAATATTCACAGAGCCCAGCTCATGAGGCTCAGCGGTTGAGCGTCAGCGGAGGAGCCAGCAGCCTGGCTGAGCGCTCAGGCGGATGGAGTGTTGTCCTTACGCCGGGAAGGGTACGGTCCGCGCCCTGGTAGTAGGGTGCATACAGCAGGCAACCAGTCAGCGTTTCTCTCCGTCTCAAATTCATGACTTAGTAAAACATCCTTGGGTGGGGATGAAAATTTTATTTTTCAAAAACAGTGCTTCAATTTCAGTGCAAGATCTGTGACATTTTGGAGCGTTTTGTGACTGTTAGAATGATGAATGACAGGTTCATCGTGAAACCCCTGCGGTCGGAAGTTAACCTTTCGGCGCCACAATCATCCTGATTGAACTTTTAATATTTCACTGTAATTAAAATAATTAAGACCCAGCAACTATGGTTTCCACTGAACTAAACAGTTTCAGGCTCTAATGATGTAAAAATTGACTTACACACTTTA
>PVJC01010253.1:24650-44298 GCA_004026665.1 Murina feae
GCCTGGACGTGGGAACGTGCAGGTTGGAAGCAGGAGCTCGGCACTCTGGGCCGGGACTAGGGGCCACGGGAACGGCCCGTTCTTTTTTTTTTAATATGTCTATTGATTTTCTTTCTTTTTAGAGGGAGAAGGGAGAGAGAGGAACATCGTTGTCTTTGCTTCCCGTTAGGGGCCCCGACCACGGACCAACCCCCCCACCCCCCATCCCCAGCGTGTGGGGCGACGTTCAGCCAGCCGAGCCCCGGCTGCGGATGGCGGGCCTGGTGACGGGCTCCTCAGAGCGGGCAGGGCTGCATCTGCTCCTCACAGACAGCCTTTGAGTTCCGGTTTGCTTGTTTTTAAATTGATTTGAGAGAGAGGGATTTGTTGTTCCACTTATGTATGCATTTATGTTGATTCCTGCACGTGCCCCGAGGGAATCGGACTGCAGCCTTGGCGGATGGGGGCCGGCTGCCTCCCTCTCTTCATGCCCCCCTTCCCTCAGAGACAGGTCTTAGCCGGGCTCCTGCACGGCTGTGCCTTACGGCCTCAATGTTTCTTTCATTAAAAAATTTTTTTATTGATTTCAGAGAGGAAGAGAGAAACATCAATGATGAGAATCACTGATCTGCTGCCTCCTGCAGGCCCCACACTGGGGACGTGCCCTGAGCAGGAATCAAACTCTGAGCTCCTGTTTCATAGGTTGAGGCTCGATCTCTGAGCCTCACTGACTGGGTTTTTATTTTTAATTCTTTAATGAAGTTATTTAGTATTTTTATTGATTTCAGAGAGGAAGGGAGAGGGAGAGATAGAAACATCAGTGATGAGGGAAGCGTTGTTCTGCTGCCTCCTGCACGCCCCGCACTGGAGATCGAGCTACAGCCCTGGCCTGTGCCCTTGCCTAGAACTTTGGTCCGCAGGCCAGCGCTCTACCCACTGAGCCAGGGCTGGGCTGGGTTTTTTGGTGTTAATCCTCCTCTGAGGATATTCTTTCCATTGGTTTGTTTGCGAGTGGGAGGGAAGGAGGGAGGGACAGATAAACATTGATGTGAGAGAGACGTATTGATTGATTGCCTCCTGCACGAACCCTGACTGGGGCTAGGGGGTGGTTAAACCTGAAACGGAGGGACATGCCCTTGACCAGGTATCAAACCCATGACCTGTCAGTCCTTAGGCCAATGCTCTAACCACTGGGCACACTGGCCAGGGCCGAGGAGTCGTCTGTTACATGTGAATCGCACGGGCTGTGGTGACTTGGTCAGAGACCCTCTCCCTGCGGGTGTGTCTGCCCTTCCTCACGCTCATTAGGAAACGCAGGGTGAGGCGGGGCTGTTGTCCCATTTTGAGCTGAAGCAGGGGAGCTGAGAGGACGTGCAGCTGCTCGGGTAACCCCTGGCTCTGCCGCCACCCTTCCCAGGCGCCTGCTGACCTGCGCGACCTCTTTCCCTCTGAGCCCCTCTGCGTCTGGGCAGCCTCCCCTTTGCAGCCCGGGTGGAGGCCTGCGGGACCCAAGGCCGCTCAGCACAGCCTGGCCGTGGCCCAGGGCCAGCCCCGGGGGAGCTGGCAGCACCATCCCTGCAGCCAGCGGCCTGGCTTCCCTGAGCTGCTCCCAGCGAGGCGGGCCCCCTGGTGAAGGACTCTCGGGGTGACGCTGGGATGCAGCTGCTGGCAGGCCAGGTGCTGGGAGGTGAGCTTCCAGGGTCACACGCTGCCATCTGGGGGCTGAGCCGGGAGCGGGCACCCCATGGGCGGTTGGCGCCGCTGCTGCCCGGTATGCAGAGCCAGGTGAGTCTTGCGTCTGGTCCCCGGGAGTTGGGAGGAAGCTGCTCTCGAACCCGACTTTTATTAGGAAAAGACAGCCCCCTCCTGTGTGTCGGCTGGGCCTGCAGGGGAGCCACCAGGAGGAGGGGCCTCTGAAGTCACCGGCCCAGCTACCTCCGCTTGGCTCCGGGCACCGAGGGTGGCCGGGGGGTCCCGTCATGGGGGTGACCAGCTGGTGGGCCAGCTGCCCGCTCAGTGCGGCCCAGGCGGTGCCTCATGTCGGGTCTGAGCCCCTCGCCTGCTGCCAGCTCTGGGCCGCCCCCAGTCCATGGATGTGGGTCTCCTGGGAACCCCCCCCCCCCCACACACAGTGCATCACACCGCACATGCTGCCTCCCCCAGAGGCTCCCCCTCCCGCCGGCTTGAACATGGTTGAGCTGAGGGTCAACAGGGTCGCTCGAGAGTGAGGGGCAGGGAGTTGGGGGTTGGATGGGCCCCTCTGCAAGTCTCTGGGCAACCTTGGCCAAGATGCATAATGTCTCAGCCTCAGCTTTCCTTTCTGTAAAGTGGGCATGAGGTTGGAGAGGTGGAGAACCCAGAGCACTTTGCAGGGAGGTGACTGTCAGCTGGGAAAACGTTAGTCATCTGTGAAGTAAGTGTGGTCACCTTCAAACCACCTCAGTGCGAGGCCAGCCGAGACCCCTGTGGGGCGGCCCTGGGAGATGGTGCCGCCCGACAGGAACGGGGCAGGCCGGTGATGGCGGGGCCTGCGGCTCAGACAGGACGCGTTGCTGACTTAGTCCCGAGGTGGTTGTGTGAAGGCCAGGTCACCGCCTCGCCTGGGACGAGGGGGAGGGAACACCACGGGCAGGGCCTTCACAGGAGCAGAGGCCCTCGCGTGAGCAGAGGGGCAGGCCGGGCCCATGCGATGGCCAGTGGAGCCTAGAGAAACTGACCGGCCATGGAGCCTGCACTTCCCATGAGAGGCCTGGCTGGGCCTCCAGTGGACATGTGCCTGGAGGGAGGGGGAGGGAAGGTGATGGGTTGGAGGCTCTGGACCCAAAACTTATAACCCACGTGGGCCTGCTGCTCCCAGTGCTGCCCCCTGCATGTGGGGGGAGCTATTTCGGGGAGAAGCATGTGCTGCAGGGGTGGACTGTTGCTTCCTTCCCGCCTGAGCTGTGTGGGTGGTCTTGACCCACAGTCCTTTTCTAAATTTTTATTTTAAACTAGAGGTCTGGTGTACAAAAATTTGTGCACTTTGTGGGGGGGGTCCCTCAGCTGGGCCTGTGCCCTTTTGCAGTCCGGGACCCCTTGGGGGATGTCCAACTGCTGGCGTACCTGGCCAGCCTGGGTGAGGGGTTGGTGGCTGTTTGCAGGCTGGCCAAGCCCCCCAGTGGAGTCCCTCACCCCATGGGGGTGTGGCCAGTTTGGGTGAGGGGTTGATGGCTGTTTGCAGGCTGCCCGCAGTCCCTTCAGGGTTCAGGTCCCTACTGGGGTGCCTGGCCAGCCTGGGTGAGGGGTTGATGGCTGTTTTCAGGCTGCCCACAGCCCCCTCAGGGTTCAGGTCCCTACTGGGGTGCCTGGCCAGCCTGGGTGAGGGGCTGATGGCTGTTTTCAGGCTGCCCACAGCCTCTTCAGGGTTCGGGTCCCTATTGGGGTGCCTGGCTGGAAACAGGTATCTGGGGTTTATCTTCTATAATTGAAACTTTGTAGCCTTGAGTAGATCTCACGGCCCGCAGGGCCCTGGCTTCCTCCATTGCCCGGGGCAACTCCAGCTCCGTGGCTGCCGCCATCTTGGTTGAGTTAATTTGCATATCTGCTCCTGATTGGTTGGTGGGTGTGGCCTTTGGGTGTAACCGAGTGAGGGCTAATTTGCATATTACTCTTTTATTAGATTAGAATGTTTGTATTGATATCAGAGAGGAAGGGGGGAGAGACATCAGTGATGAGAGAATCATGGATCGGCTGCCTCCTGCCTGCCCCCTACTGGGGATCGAGCCCACAACCCCGGCACGTGCCCTGACTGGGAATTTAACCATGACCTCCTGGTTCTTAGGCCGATGCTCATCCACTGAGCTGTGCTGGCCAGGCTGGACCAGTCTTCAATGGCTGGAAGGAAAGCCATTTGCAGGAGGGGAGACCCGTTAGGGGGAGAGCGAGCTGTTCACAGCTGCCTCCTCTGAAGGACTCAGATTCAGTCACTGTGCCAGGAGCTGGGGCCGGACCCTCCTCGCCTGCTCTGGCCTCTTGTCCTGGAACCAGCCCCTCGCTAGTCTGGCTACGACGCTCACATGTATGTGCTTGTGTTCCCTCCCCCGCAGTGGAGCTGGGCTCTGAGGCCCGGTGGCCGCTCCTCCCTCCCTCATAGCTGTAAATACCTAGCGATTGCATTCCCTTTGTTGATATACTCCTGTTTCCCAGAAGGACGCGATGACTGCACCTGCATCTCTCACTTGAGGGCCTCGTGCGCTTGGTGAGGGATGCCCCTGGCAGCTCTGGGAGGGCCTGTGGCCCCACAAGGCCCCTCTACCCACCTGTCCCTGCGTCTCTCTGTGGGCAAGGTGCTGTTGATGTTTGAATATGGGGGTCTCAACCGCCTTGCCAGGCACTGGCACGCTCAGAATCCCCGTGTGAGGTGCCCCATCCCAGGTGTGTTGGCACCAGTCCCCAGACTGGATGGATTCTGGTTGGGGGGCAGAGGGCCTTGCTGGGGGAGGGTGTGTACTTGGAGGAGGATGAAAGGCTTGGCCAGAGATCACCCCCTGGGAGACTGAGGATCGCCACTCAGGAGGGTGTGGATGGAGATGGGAGGTGGGGGGACTCCCCTGTTGGGTTGGCCTTGGTGACCTCAAGGTCCCTTCTACTTTGGGTTTTGTGATGATGGGAGGGGAGGTGTGGACGAGCAAAAATTAAAGGCAGTTTATCGCTCAAACCTGTTTGGCTCAGTGGATAGAGCGTTGGCCTGTGGACTGAAGGGTCCCGGGTTCGATTCTCAAGGGCATGTACCTTGGTTGTGGGCACATCCCCAGTAGAGGGTGTGCAGGAGGCAGCTGATCCATGTTTCTCTCTCATTGATGTTTCTAACTCTCTGTCCCTCTCCCTTCCTGTCTGTAAAAAATCAATAAAATATATTAAAAAAAAATAAAAGGAGTTTATCATCATGAAACTGGCTTTACAAGAAATGTTAAAGGGTCGTCTTTAAGCAGAAAAGCAAAGGCTGTAACCAGTGGAAAGAAATCGGAGAAGTCAGTCCACATGTTTAACGCGTAGAGAACCAGACATCTGAAAGGCCGCTACGAAGGCCACAAGGAAGCAGTTTCAGACTCAACTCAAACTCAAGTGGTTGGACGATAGCAAGATCTAAAGCGCCACACCGTCACCCAGAGCGCAAACCCCGACCAGCTTCCACGGGCTGTGTAGGTAGCGTGACACACAGGACCCTGGTGGTAACCACACACTCAGAGCCGCAAAGGAGAACGAGAAGGAAACACAGCAAGATGTGACAGGAAGCCAGGGAGCCACAGGGAGGAGACCAGGGAAGTGAGGAGCGCGAGAACTATACAGACAACCAAGAGCAGTGAGCCACCTGGGAGTCGCGGTGAATGTGGAGGGTGAGATGCGCCAGTCGGAGGACGAGGGTGGAGGAAGGAGCAGACATGGATGTGCTGCTTCCCAGACTCACGTGAAAGTGCACGACACACACAGACGGACAGTGAAGGGCGGGAAGGGTCCTCCACTGGAGGAAGAGGGGCGAGGAGGCTGGGGCAGCAGTACTGACGTCTGGCAACTAGACTTCCAAACGAAAACTCTAAACAAGACAAGGTCAGTATGCAGTTGTTAAAACCTGCACCCAGCGTCAGAGCACCTCAGTGTCAAGCAGTTCATCCTGGGCATAAAGGGAGATCCCCAGCGATGCAGCCGGTGGATGGGTCTTTAGACAGAAATTAACGAGGGAACAGTGGCCTTCAGTGCCACATTAGCTTAGGTCGACTTAACGTGTAGAGCATTTCATCCCCGAACTGCAGAATACACATGTATTTTCAGGTGCACGTGAAGATCCTGCAGGGTAGATCACGTGAGGCCACAGAACAAGCCTCAGTAAGTTCAAGAAGATTGAAGTCCTGTCCAGTATCTTTTCTGACCACAATGACGTGAAACTAGAAGTCAACTACGGGAAGAAACCTGGGAAAAGCAGAAATACCAGCTCCATGGAGACTGAGTACAATATGCTACAAACAGCCGGTGGTACGAGGAGGAATCAAAGCCCACCTTGAATGAAGTGAAAACGAAAACGCAACTTTTCTAAATGTATGGGCTGCATCCAAAGCAGTTCTACGAGGGGAATTGATAGCTGTACAGGCCTCGCTCAGGAAACAAGAAAAAACCCAACTCACTCTGCACCCAGCGGAACTAGGGAAAGAAGAACAAACAACTCAAAGTAAACAGAACTGAGGAAATAGTTCAAACCGGAATAGAAATAAACAAAATAGAAATGAAAGCAAAGGAAAGGCAAACTAGGAGTAGGTTTTTTGAAAAGCGAAAGTAAACATGTTTTGCCAACTCCTCAAGACAAAAAGAGGGGGAGCCCAAATAAGTAAATTCACAAATGAAGGAAGAGTTACAACTGACTTCATAGAAAAAGACTCACGAAAGAACATAACCACCTAGAAGACATGGGTTCAAGTCTGGAAATACAGAACCCTCCAAGGCCGGGCCCACGGGGAGCCTCAGACTCAGCGGTGAAAAGCTGAGAGCAGTTCCTCTAAGATCAGGAACAAGACCAGGTGTTGGAAGTCCTGCTAGCCCCAGCCGTGCGCGGTCCTTAGAGCGCTTGTGGCGAGAGGAGAGACACAACGTGTGTGACACGCAGAAAAGGGGCTTCTCGTGTTGCAGAGCGGTTACCGCTGTTGAAACCCCGCGCCGGGCGCCCCGACAGCTGGCTGTGCCCCGAGTGAGATGGCCGCGGTTTGGTTATAGATGGACAGGAGTGGCCGTGCGCCTCCTGAACACGTGAGGAGACTTTGTGGCTGAGGCTGAGCGACTGGTCAGTTGAGAGACTGGCTGGTCGTAGTGCCTGGAAGGGGAAGACAGTTGCGATTCGTTATGTACGTTGCTTGGATCCAAAGAAACTGTGGTCGTGTCTTGCCAGTGACCCCATTTGGGTAAGCTGAGCACAGAGGACTGTTTCAGTGGGAAAAAATGGGCCTTTTCAGGTCTTAGGGAGCAGTTGTGCCAGAAGTTTCTTTTGAGAGAACTTTGCTGCTCTGACGCACCTGAGACCCAGAAACAGGGCTCCCCTAGGCTACTAACAAGGGCGCATAACAATGAGCGGGAGGGATGCGCTTAGCCGTCAGAGTCCTCGCTCTCCTTTGCTTCACCCACTTACCTTCCAGGCCTTAACGCAGAGGCTTATCCTTGTGTAGCCGTGTAACAGTCATTTGTGATGTGAAAACCAAGGCTCAGAGAGGTTAGGTAATTTGCCCAAGGTCACACAGCCAGCAAGTGTTGGAGCCTTAGGTTTTCTGGAATTCCAGAATAAGATCTTTAAGATAAACCCTCGCCCGGCTGGTGTGGCTCAGGGGTTGAACATCGACCTATGAACCAAGAGGCTGCAGGTTCGGTTCCCGGTCAGGGCACATGCCCGCCCGGGTTGCAGGCTCAATCCCCAGTAGGAGGCAGCCAATCACGCTTCTCTCTCATCAATGTTTCTATCTCTCTCTGCCTCTCCCTGTCTCTCTAAAATCAATAAAAACATATTAAAAAATAAAAAAGTTAAAAAAAGAAAAACCCTAGAAACTTTTGTAGTTCAAGCAAAGATGTCCAGCTTGATAATTTGCTTGCTCTCTGTCCTTCCCAGTTAAAATCTTCGAAAGCCAGCCTACGGGAGAATTTCCGGACGAGGGTTTCTTCCTGGTGAAGGGCGGATGGGAGGCAGTTGAGGTTGAATCCAGCAGCTTCTCCCTCGGTCCAGGCACCTGTGGGCCCGCAGCCTCGCTGAGAGTCCGTGTACTCCTGGGGGGAAGGAGGCGAGCCCCCATCAGTTAGTAGCCCCGCCCTGTGGTGGGCTGTGTCCTGTCACTCATGTGTGTCGGGACCCCTGCTGTTTGGAAGGCATGGGTCCCCCTAGATGTATTGTCACCGTGTGGCGCAGGCGTCCCTCACCTGTGGCAAAGGCGGCAGGAGCCTGCGAAGTGTTTACTTGTGGGAGTCGGTGGGCGAAGCGAGTCTAGAATTCAGCATCCAAGTCCAGGACCAGCTTCCGTCTCTGGCCACAGCCATGTGCAGGACGTGTGTGTGTGAGTCTGGACATAGCCGTGTGCAGGACGTGTGTGTGTGAGTCTGGACACAGCCGTGTGCAGGACATGTGTGTGTGAGTCTGGACACAGCCGTGTGCAGGACGTGTGTGAGTGTGTGTGTGTGAGTGTTGTTTGTGTGAGTGTGTGTCTCTGTGTGAGTGTGTGTGTGAGTGAGTGTGTGAATGTGTGAGAGCGTGTGAGTGTGTGTGTGTGAGTACGAGTGTGTGTGTGTTCGTATGTGTGTTTGTGTGAGAGTGTGTTCGTGTGTGTGTGTGTGTGTGTGTGTGTGTGAGTGTGCACGCATGCGCGTGAGAACCCCCATGAGGCCGGCTGGGTGCTGGCTGGTGCTGCGGCTGCCGCTGAAGGGACGGCTTTCAGAAGCCTGAGTGTGATTGGCTGTCGCGTGGGATCATCCACAGTCAGGAGCGAGCAAGGCCTTACCCCAGGGCCATTCATCCCCGAAGCCGTGGGTCCCCTGCCAGCCACAGCCCCCTTCGTGCTTCACACCACAAGTCCTGTCTTCAAGAAGAGAAATTTCATGGATGAAAATGTGGAAATCAAAAGGAAGGAGAAATACTAGTGAAGCCTCACCCATAGACACCCATAGTCATGCTCGAGCTAGAGTGTCTGTTTCTAATTGTGGGGTGTGTGTGTGTGTGTGTGTGTGCGTGTATTTATCGTCTAAAAACGGCTCCCGTTTTGAGTGCCAGTTCAGTGGCGTTAAGTGGTCACATGGACTGCATTCACATTACCAACCAGCCCACCATCGCTCCAGAACTCCCACCTTCCCCCACTCTCTGAACACCCCGCCCCCCGCTTGCCACTCCTCGTCCTGGCCGCCACCCTCCCACTGTCTGCCTGTGAGTCCAACTTGTTGGGATATCTTGTGCAGGGGGACATGTCGTGTTTGCCCCTTGGTGGCTGGTTCTTCCACTGAGCACACTGTCCCAGAGGTTCATCCGTGCTGCAGCCGGGGTCAGTGTGAATAGCACCCCTTTGTCCACTTGTACATTTTGTCTGTCCCTTCACCCACGTGGGCAAGGGGGTGTGGGTGTGTCTTGGCTCCTGTGCTGTGTAATCACGGTGGTGCCAACATCTATGTGGGCCCCTGGTTTTGTCTTCTTTGCTATGTACCCTGAAGTGCAATTGCTGGATCCTATCAGAATTCTGTGTTCAATTCCTTAAAACATTTCTGTGTGAAAAAGAATTTTTTTAAAATTGATTTTTAGAGAGGAAGGGGGAGAGAGAGAGAGAGAGAGAGAGAGAGAGAGAGAGAGAGAGAAACATCAACGCTGAGAGAGAATCAGGGATCGGCTGCCTCCTGCCCTGACTGGGAGTCGAAACAGCAACTTTTTGGTGCCCAACCAACTGAGCCACTGCCTGGGGCTCTGTGTTCAGCTTTTTCTTAAAAAAAGGAGGGAGAGGGATAGAGAGTTAGAAACACTGATGTGAGAGAAACATCGATCAGCTGCCTCCTGCACACCTCCTACTGGGAATGTGCCTGCAACCAAGGTCCATGCCCTTGACCGGAATCAAACCTCGGACCCTTCAGTCCGCAGGCCGACGCTCTGTCCACTGAGCCACACCGGTCAGGGCCTGTGTTCAACTTTTAAAGCACTTGCCACGCCACCTCTATGGCGGCTGACATTTCACACCCCCAGCAGCGCCCGGGGTTCCAGGGTCTGCACATCCTCCCTGTGACTGGCTGACCCCTGTGTTTCGGCAGCAGCTCGTGGGTTTGCGTTTCTCTGACGACCCTGGTGCCGAGCATCTTCTCGGGGCTGTGCTTGGTGTTTTACAGGCGAGCATGGCCTCCCGTGGTTCCCAGCACCTCTCGTTCTCATGCATGTGGTCCTGGTGTGCGCGTGCCGCCTGGTCACCGTGTGTGAGGTGTGTTTCCGGGTCGTCCGACGGGCAAGTGTGTGATCATCCCCGCCAGGCAGAGTGCTCCTTGGGGAACGGCGTGGGCTCAGTGCATCTGCGGGCAGGGCCGGGCGGCACAGGGGCGGATGCCCTCCCGATGGCAAGGGCAGGGCCTGGCGTGGCTGCCTTGTTGCTGGGAGAGGAGCCTTGGGCCAGGCGCCTTTTCTTCAGCCTCCGATACCCAGAGGGGAGGCCGCCCCTGACCGTCGCGCTTTGTGGCATCTTCCGCGAGCGGGTTCATCGCAGCACCGCCCGGGCTGCTGGGGAAGCGGTGTTTGTGGGGAGCACACCCTGCTCCCCAAGGCAGACCTTCCCTTTCCTTTCTTCTCCTTGGGAATCCAGAGAACGTTTTCATAGAAACAGTGTTACCGGGGAGACCGTTGCCCAGGTTACCCCAGCGGCCGGGAGCCCACACACCAAGGCACGGAGTCTGTGGGCGGCTGGGGAGACCAGATGGGCGAGCTCACACCTGCCTTGGCGGGCCCTTGCCTGTGAACGGGCCGCCGCCTCGCCTCGGCCACACCGGACCTGCGGGGACGAGACCTGGGTGAGCACGTGGCAGAGAAAAAGTGTCGTCGTTACAGTGTACGCACTTCCGAAGCCACAGACTTGGTGCCTGAAAGAACTGCTTCTGCAGGGAAGTCCAGAGTCAGGGCCTGCTCCAAACCGCGGTGTCCACAGCCCCCCCCCTCCCCCGGGAGAGCGAGCCTCCCACCACGGGCTCTGCTGGGGCAGAGTGGGCCTTGTCCTGTGTCCCACCCGCCGGCTGGCTGCCCACACCGCAGGGCCCAGACCTGCCTGGAGGGCTGGGGCGGGGCCGACTGACCCTGAGCGGGGAGCTTTCCTTTCTCTCCAGGTGGGGAGCCCTGTGGCTGAGGAGCAAGGCCTGGAGCTGCAGGCTCCCCCACCGGCCTGCTGGGTTGGAAACAGTTGTTGCTTCTCATTTGGAGCAAACATCACCCAGGCCCTGAGGGTGCTCCGTTTCAGCTCGTAGGTCACCAGGTGGAAAGACTTGGGTGGAGCGGGGAAGGGCGGGGTCAGAGGTTTTGGGGCTACAAAATGCCGCTTGCAGTCCTGGGGCCTGTGCAAACAGCACTGGCAAGCGGGTCGGGTGCTGTAGAGGAAGAGGACAGCGAGGCTCCTGCACAAGAGGCCCTTGAACACAAACTCTGTTTCACGTCCCAGTGGGTTCTCAGGGGCCTGCCTCTGCGGAACCCCTGCTGTGGGATGTGGGCGAGGGACCGCGTGGGAGCGTGGGGGTGGCCCACCAGGGGCTGTGTTGTGGTGATGACGTGACCTAGACTTACCACGGTGAATTGTTACGGTGCACAGCCGCGGCTAACAATTCTGTGCCATTGTATCTCTAAGCAATAGGTTACCTTGAGCCCAGCCAGTGTGGCTCAGTGGTTGAGCGTCAGCCTACGAACCAGGGGGTCACGGTTGGATCCCCGGTCAGGGCACATGCCTGGGTTGCAGGCTCTGCCCCAGTAGGGAGCGTGCAGGAGGCAGCTAGTCAATGATTCTTTCATTGTTGGTGTTTCTCTCTCCCTCTCCCTTCCCCTCTGAAACCAATAAAAATATATTTAAAAAATAACCAGCTTGAGTGTGCATGAGGCTCGGAGGGAAGTCTTGGTGATGAGCCTGGGCACCTGAGATGGTGTGAGAGCGGACTGAGGTCTGCTAAAGCAGTGCATGCTGGGAGGGGAGAGCCAGCCCGAGGCTGGGCTTGCATCCAGCTGCCTAGGCTTTGAGCACGGGGCTTGTCAGGTCTCGGTTCCCTCCTCTGTAAGATGCGTGTTGCGAGTCAGTGGATCTTACTAGAAGGTGACCGTTTGACTGAGGCTCTTTGTAAATGGCTGGGTGCCTTCAGGGTCAGAACCTTCCCTGCTCTCTAACTGCTCCCGTGGGTGGTCCTAACAAAGCACCATAGCTGGCGCCTTAACATGACACGCCTCTTCCCACGGTTCTGGAGGCAGAAGTGCGAGATCCAGGTGTGGGGGGCCGTGCTCCCTCTGAAGGCTCCCCGGGAGGATTGGTCACATTCTCAGGGTCCAGGTTGTGCCTCCGTGGTGACTTGGCTTGTGGGCGCATCACTCAACTCTGCTTCTGGCTTCTTCTTTTTTTTTTAAAATATATTTTATTGATTTTTTACAGAGAGGAAGGGAGAGGGATAGAGAGTAAGAAACATCGATCAGCTGCCTCCTGCACACCCCCCACTGGGGATGTGCCTGCAACCAAGGTACATGCCCTTGACCGGAATCGAACCTGGGACCCTTGAGTCCGCAGGCGGACGCTCTATCCACTGAGCCACACTGGTTAGGGCAGACTTTCATCCTTTGACATAGGGACTGTCACTGGGCCTGGAGGTGGGGGTCGGGATGGGATGCGCTCCCTGCTCGCCCCGCCCTCCCGCCCTCCCCCATCGCGGCCCAGCCCCTCCTGGCCCCGCCCCTCCTGGCCCCGCCCCTCCTGGCCCCGCCCCTCCTGGCCCCGCCCCCTGCCTGCAGCGTCCTCAGGGACCTGGCCCTGGAGCTGGAGGAGGCGCCCATCGCTGGGAGACGCCCGGCTATTCCTGCTCCTGCGCCCGTGGGTGTTTGTGGTGACAGCGGTGGGGGGGGGGGCGCCGTGACGCGGGCACGCGGGGTTCGGGCGCAGCAGGTCGGAAGCTTCGAGCACCGGGCGGCGATGGGCGCGCACGTGGCCCTGCTCGGTGGCCTCGGGGACCGGTTTGCTGCCTGTGCGGGTCCCGTTCTGCCCTCCGTCATGCGTTGGTGGAGCCCGCGGGTCTCCCCAGAGGGATGTGCTCATTGGGGGGCTCCTAGCTCTAGCCAGTTGCTAGGCCTCATGCGATGTGCCCCCCCCAATGCAGTGCGGCTCCATTGCCCCACAGGGCAGTCGGGGCTGCCCCTGCCGGGTAGCCAAAGGGGCCCCCACCCACCCCTATCCTCCCCCACCCCGGGGTGGGTACAGAAACCCAACACCTAGGCATCCAACCAACTCAGTTCCCAGCTGAATGCGAGTGTGGCTGGAAGGCCCGCCCGGGAGTCTAGCTCTGTCCTCCTCCCTCCCCTCCCCCAGGAAAGGTGCACAGGATTGCCGTCCAGGGGGTTGGGGTTCCCTCCCTCCACCCGGCTCCTTTCCTGGGGCGGCCCTAACAGCCTCACAAAGGGGAGGGCGGCCGTAAAGCAGCAGGTCCTCCCTCTGGGCTCAGGAGGTGCAAATCCGAATGCACCCCAGTCCCTGCCCTTGAGGTGTCCTGCCCTGGTCCCTCTCTGTCCCCAAATGCCCCTCTTAGAGCCACTGCCACTGGGGCAGGGCCACTGATGCAGCAGGACCTCCTCCCACCTCCATGGCCTCTGCAGACTGCTTCCCTTTCGGCCTCAGTCCCAGGGAGCCGGTTAGGGCTTCAGCATATCTGGGGATATATTTGGGGGGCTCAGATGAAGCCCACATGCACCCTCCCACTTGGTTGCCGCCTGACACCCCTTCCCACGTGCGGTGTCTCCGCCCCTCCCTCTGCTCCACCCTTTAGTCAGTGTTCTCTATTTTGTCCTCCTCTGACCACACGTGTCTCTCTGGACACGGCTGTTGTGTCTTTCTGGGGTGCACGCTCTCCTAAGACCCTGCGCGGTGCGCGCCATGGAGACCTGAGTCCTGTGAGGGTTCCTCTAGACGGTAAATGCGACAGGACAGGGCACTGGGACTCCAGCTCATGATGGGCTCTGTCCCTGGTGCCGACCCCAGGCCCAGCGCGTAGCCTGTATTTGTAAATATTAGTTGAATAAAAAAGAAAACTTGCCTGGCTGGTGTGGTTCAGTGGTTGAGTGTTGCCCTGTGAACCAGGAGGTTAGGGTGTAATTCCCGGCCAGGGGCACATGCCTTGATCCCCAGTAAGGGGTGTGCGGGAGGCGTGCAGGAGGCAGCCGATCTATGAGTCTCTCATCATTGATGAGTGCATGTATGTGCATGCGTGTGAGTGAGAACGAGCGTGTGCTGTGGAGGAAGGAGAGGGACGCCACGTGGGCAGTGACGGCACCCGGCGCTCTCCCAGCAGCGCGGTTCCTTCCTGTTGTGGTGTCAGCTCTTTGGAAGTCCACGTCGGTGCTTGGAGAGAGCGGGAGAGGGAGGGAAGGATGGAGAACAGTCTCGATGTGAGAGAAACGTGTGGATTGGTTGCCTCCTGCACGTGTCTCGGCTTGGGCCTGGGCTGGGGAGGAGCCTGCAACCTGGGCATGTGTCCTTGACCGGAATCGAACCTGGGACCCTTCGGCCTGCAGGCTGTTGCTCTACCCACTGAGCACCACCGGCCAGGGCGCCCTTTCTCTTTCTTTGACCATGTGCGCGTCTTGGTCTGGCCTTCTGATGATTCATGCTGACGACAGCGTCTCCTGCTCATGGCCAAGCTTTGCATCAGCTACTGACTGCGTCGCTGACTGACATCCACATTGTGGGGTAGATTTGTGACCCATTTTATAGACCAGGAAACTGAGGGCTGCCTGATGTGGCCTGGAGGTCCCCCGCGGTTATGTTAGGGTTCAGCCTGGTTTGCTCTAGCTGTTCATGGTGGGTGCTCTAGCCCCCGGCCTGTGGTTGTGAAACTTCCTGGATCCTGAGACCGAACAGGAAGCCGACGCTGCAGCATCGCACCCGGAACAGATTGAGGAGCTCACAGGAGGGCGGTCTGAGCCGCGGCCCGAACACACAGGTGTGCGGGGTTCCCCGCCAGGCTGGGACGGGTGGGGCGCTGGGCTGTACCCCGACAGGGGAGAGGCCATACAGAATAGCCCAGGGCAGGACGAGGCCTGTGCTTGGACCTGCAGTGGTGGGCCTGAGGGAGGGGTGGGACGTGCTGAGAGCGCCGGGGCTGGGCCCAGGTCTGAGATCTGGTGCCGGTCCTGGTCCTGGTCAGGCAGCGGTAACTCAGGGCCGGTCTTCCCCCCCGACTCCCTCTGTCCCAGGCCCCTGAGCGGCAGGAAGGCTGTCTTTCCATTTTGGAATGTCAGGCCTTCCCCGAGTTCTAGGTGAGGTGACCAGTCTGAAGAGTTAGGAGGCTGTGCTGTCATTCACGGCCCGTGGGCGGAGCTCAGGGCTGGCCGACAGCCAGGCTCCGCCCCTCCTTCCCACGGGATGGCACTGGGGGGGACAAGGTGGGTGTGCCCTGCCCTCCTGGTTGTTGCGTTTGTAAGTTCTGGGGCAAACACCTCAGCCACCTCCTGCTTACTCCCCTCCCCCCGTCACACAGGCCTGTGGGGCCCCTGCCAGGTCTTCTCACCTCCCCAGGCACCTGCCTCCCTGGCAGTGTCCATGTCCTCCCACCTCTCCCCGCTGTCAGGGGACTTGCCCAGTCCCCGTGGGTTTGACCAGGGCCATGCGCTGCTCCAGGTTCATGTCCAGTTCTGAGTTGTCGGTCAGGTCCCTCAGAAACCCTGGAAATGTTGGGTAGCCCAAGAGCACCTTCCCTTGTGACAGCTGCCGGCCGACATCTCCCGGGGCTGCCGGTGGGGGCGGGTGGGTGCTGCTTACATTCGGGCTCCACGGCTCCCAGAGCTGGGCATGAGAGGGTGTGCAGCAAGGTGTGTGAGAGGGCGTGTGGAGGTGTGCGAGGGTGTGTGAGGGTGTGCAGAGAGGATTCGAGAGTGTGCAGAGAAGATGTGCGAGGGTGTGAGGGCATGTCGAGGTGTGCGAGGGTGTGCAGAGAGGGCGGGAGGGTGTGTGAGGGCGTGAGGGGGTGTGAGGGCGGGAGGGTGTGTGAGGGTGTGAAGATGAGAGGGTGTGCAGAGAGGTGTGAGTGTGTGTGAGGGTGTGAGGGTGTGAGAGGAGTGTGGTCAGAGGCGGGCATCCTCGGAGTCAGATGATGGAGATTCAGGGGAGCAGAGCAGTGTCAGCAGCCGGCAGGGCCACGGGGAGTTGTCTGCTGTAAGGAACTTGCAGTTTATTTTAAGGAAGTTTCTGTTCAGTTCGGGCTGAAACTCGATAGGCTGCAACGTGCTTTCCAGGCCCAGCTCTGTGTCGGGAGCAGCCCTTTCTGAACGGGCCCTTCTCCAAGCTCAGTGGCCGTGTGGTCCCCTCAGCAGCGCCCACCAGGTGGCTCGATGCTACCGCCATGTACTTGCACTGTTCTTTCCTTTCAATGTTTTTTTCAAGGTGATTTTATACCATTTATTTATATACTAGAGGCCCAGTGCCCAAAAATTAGTGCACTTGTGGGCGGGTCCCTCAGCCCGGCCTGTGCCCTCTCACTGTCTGGGACTCTTTGGGGGATGTCCACTTGCCAGCGGGGAGCAGGCCTAAGCTGTAGTCGGACATCCTTAGCGCTGCTGAGGAGGCAGGAGAGACTCCCACCACCACCGCTGTACTGGCAGCCATCAGCCTGGCTTGTGGCTGAGCAGAGCTCCCCCTGTGGGAGCGCACTGACCACCAGGGGGCAGCTCCTGCATTGAGTGTCTGCCCCCTGGTGGTCAGTGTGTGTCATAGTGACCAGTCATCTGTTAGGATAAATTTGCATATTACCCTTTTATTATATAGGATAGGATGCCTCTCACCAACCTCCATTCCTGGAAAAAAAAAAAAACAGCTTTGAAATCCCCCTCCCAACCCCTCCATGTCTTATAAATTCATGTGTCAGTTTAAAAGTCTAATTTTGGGGAGGACTTCAGCGTCTCTGATTGGCTCAGGCAGAAGAGATTCATGTGTAGGATTTTGAATCCTGGCTTTCATGGCGCTTGTGACCACGGAGGACGTATCTTCTACCTCCCAAGTGTGTCCAGCGTCTCGGTGCTTAGCCTTGCACGGAGGGAGCTACCCCGGGAGGAGGCTGGGCTGGGGAACAGATGGCGTGGGCGGGAAGTCACCTGCCCCTCCCCACTCTGCCTTGCGGGCCTGGCCCGGGGGTCTGGCTCCTGCTGCTGAGCTTTGGGGTGGGCTGTGTCACCAGGACGTCTCAGGTGCTGGAAGCAGAAGGCCCGGCAGCAGGCCTCTAGCAGTGTGGGGTGTAGTGTCTCCCAGGACTATTCAGAGGCTGATGGCGACAACCCAGCGATGGCACCACGATGGCTCTTCCCTTTTCCTGCTCCAGTGTCTGGGTTTGCAGTCCCGGGCTGGGGGCCATGGTCCTGCTGCACCTCGAAGTCTGCCCTGGGGTCCCCCTTGGGCTCCACAGAGTGAGAGGCCGTCCCGGAGCCGCTGCTCAGCCACCCACCCCAGCCACCCACCCGGCCAGAGGCCCACGGGCTGAAGCGGTGACACGTTTGGAAATAAAACTGCAATTAGAAGGGGCGTTTCGCAGCCTCCGCCTGGCGCTGACTTACCACTGAGCCCCAATGAGGGGCTCCGACCGCCTCAGGGGCGCGCTCTCCATCCCCACACAGACTCTCCGAGGGGGGCCGGCGTGGGCTTGGGGGTGGCATCAGGGCGGGTCCCCGGGGGGCCTGCGGCAGCACTGCCCTCCGACCGCTCGGCCTTGACCGACTGTGCTCACTGATGTTTGCGAGGCGCCTCCTCCTTTGTACACGGAGCCTGCGTGCCTGATGGAGGAGCCAGGAGAGACGGCTTCGCGACCAGGGCCTTTGCGGCCACTCACGCTGGGGTTCATTCCTTCCTCAGTAGCCTCCTCTGTGGCGGGTGGTGTGGTCTCTGAGCTTCTGTGCCCTTGTGGTGACATTGCTGTGACACCTTGGCCAGTGGGACATTGGTGACTGGATTCTAGATTATAGACACACAGTGCCTGGCGTAGCAGCCGTTCAGCCAGTGGCCTCCATCGTCATGACCTCATGGTTAGTATGTCCTTACTTTGCTCTGGGTCACTGCCAGGGTGACAGCAGTGACCTTGATGTTACAGTGTTTGGTGACCTTGACCGTGGACATCTGCTTTGCTTAAGGACCCGCGAGCTGAAAATTAACTCCACCTGGTGCCTGTGGCGCCTCCCTGTGCCATGTGAGACCCCCCAGCTCCCAGTGAAAGTCCTCAGACAGGAGCAAGGCAGTCCTTCCAGCGACTCACACAGCGGCCTCTCTGCTTGCCCCGTGCCAGGGCCACCCCAGGGGCTGATGGTGGCAGCCGCCTGCGGCTCCATTTGCGGCACGTTAGCCACCGCCGAGGTTGGCTGGGGCCTGCCTCCACTCCAGGGCAGGGCAGGGCAGGGCTCCCCGTCTGCATGATGCCCAATCTCCTGCCTTCACTGGGCGGCTGGACAGCCAAGGACGAGAAAGCTGAAGCCATTTGCTCCGAGCCACTCAGCAGATCAGGCCCCGGAGCGCGAGGGTGAATCCGCGTTGCTGGTGAGCCCAGGGCGCTCAGAGCAGCCTGAGGCTGGCACTGAGGCGCAGAGAAGTGGGTGGGGACACCCGGCTGTGATAAATGCAGGGACCCGCCTTCATGGAAGCCACGGTCGGAGGGAAAGTGGACTTGGAGAGGGTAAGCCCTCGGACCCCGCTGCCAGCTCCGACAGGATGGAGCGCGGCCTTTCCCGCAGGCGCCGTGCCCGCGGTGGGGAACGTGGCTTTCCTTCGGGGCGCGCGCTGCCTGGTGCCGTGGGCCGGGCGTGGCCGGGCTCGGAGCACCAGGGACTGGAAGGCGCAGCTGCTGTCCTGAGCCGGTGGCAGCTCAGTGGCCGGCTAAGTGGGCAGGCCCCACTGGGGAGGTGTTACCTGTGGGGGTGCTGTGGGCTCACTGAGGGCGGGAGCACTTCTGACCGACAGAGGGGACACCAGGAACGGCTCCCGAAGAACAGGTGATGCTTGGGCTGAGTGTTGGGCAAGAGGCCCGGTTGCTGAGGCAGCGCTGAGGAGGACTGCACACGGGCACGGCCCCTCCACCTCCTCCTTCCCTCTTTCCCACCAGCTCCCCTCTGTCAGCTGGTTCCATGGGGTGAATAAAAAGGCCTGATTTGTGCTTTTTGCCAGTTTCCATGGTGTAAGTGTTCCCACCATGGCCCATTCCAAGGTATCAACATGGTGTCAGCTGGCCCACAAAATCTCTACAACTAACAGTGTGTGACAAGTCTGTACACTGCCACTCAGTAGGGCACTGCCCCCACTGCCGTCCGTCTGGTCTTTGGGATGTAAGTCTGCAGCCGCCTCCCATTCAAGTGAGACACAGACTCACACTTGGCTGTAATTCCAAGTTGGTGCAGAGGGGACCCCGCGGCCCACACAGCGTCTGTCTGGGAAAGTGTTTGTGCTGCTCCTGCCTCTGCCTGCGTAACTGCTGCTCACAGCTTCCTTTGCAGGCTCAGGGTGCCCCTGTGGGAACAGCACGTCCCCCACGTCCCCCACGTCCCCCAGGTCCCCCAGGTGGTAGCAGGGAGCTGCAGAATTTCATGGAGCGGTTGGCTCTTTAGTCTTCCCTCCTCTGCCCTTTCTGGATCTCGTGTGTGTGTGTGTGTGTGTGTGTGTGCACGTGTGCGCGATGGTGTTCCTCTTTTCCGTCTGTGGGGCCTTCTCCTCCTCCTGGGCCGCGTGTGCCCCCACACTCTCCCCTTCTTTCCTCCCGACTCCCCCTTTGTGCTCCCTCCCTTGGCTGCAGTGTCTGCATGCTGTCTGCGTGGTGTCTGCGTGGTGTCTGCGTGCTGTCTGCGTGCTGTCTGCGTGGTGTCTGTGTGGTGTCTGCATGCTGTCCGTGTGCTGTCCGCGTGGTGTCCGCGTGGTGTCTCCATGCTGTTTGCGTGGTGTCCGCGTGCTGTCCGCGT
>PVJC01010254.1:0-33501 GCA_004026665.1 Murina feae
ACTCAGGTCTGCAGCAGAGGACAGTTGCGGGGGGGACCAAGGCCTTCAGGGGAGGGCAGTTGGGAGGGATCCAGGCCTGCAGGGGAGAGCTGTTGTGGGGAACCCAGGCCTGCAAGGGAGGACAGTTGGGGGGGACCATCCTGGCAGGGGGAGGGCAGTTAGGGGCAATCAGGCTGGCTCAGGAGCAGTTAGGCATTGATCAGGCTGGCAGGGGAGTGGTTAGGGGCAATCAGCAGGCAAGAAGTTGGGAGCCAGCAGTCCTAGATTGTGAAAGGGATGTCCGACTGCCCATTTAGGCCTGATCCCCAGTGGATCAGGCCTAAATGGGCAGTCGGACATCCCTCCTAAATGGGCAGTCGGACATCCCTCAAGGGGTCCCAGTTTGGAAAGGGTGCAGGTTGGTCTGAGGGACACCACCCCCACCCACCACCCCCACTCCATGCACGAATTTTGAGCACTGGGCCTCTAGTAATTTATAATAGCTAAGATTTGGAAACAGTATAAGTGCCCATCCATAGATGAGTGGAATAGAAAACTTTGATACATCTACACAATGGAATACCAGGCTGCTTTAAAAAAAGAAGAAATTCTTACCATTTGCAACAGCATGGATGGAACTGGAGAGCATTATGCTAAGCGAAATAAGCCAGTGAGAGAAAGATAAATATCACATAATCTCACTCATATGTGGAATATAATGAATAACATAAACTGATGAACAAAAATAGAACCAGAGTCATAGAATCATCGAACAGACTGTTCAACCTATGAGGGAAGGGTGGGGATGAGGGGGTCAGAGATCAACCAAAGGATTTGTATGCATGCATAGGAGCATAATCAATGGGCACAGATAGGTAGGTGGGGGGTGAGAGCATGTGCTGGGGGGTGGTATGGCCAGGGAGTGGTCAATGGGAGAAAAGGAGACTTATGTAATACTTTAAACAATAAAGAAAATTTTAATTAAAAAAAAAAAGACTCTATCACCCTCACCTTGCAGCTAGGTCTGGGCAGCCATGTGACCACAGTTTGGTGAATAGGATGAAGAAAGAAGTGCTGTTTGCTACTTCTAGGAGGTGTCCTTACAGAGAGCAGGGGATGCAATTCTTTACTTCTGCCCTCTTCCAACTTGCTAGACTATGGATTTAATGACTGATGCTTGAGCAGCCATTTTAGACCAGGAGGTAGGAGTCAAGTGTTAGTGATGTTGAAACAACTAGGTAGAGGAAGCTGAGCTCATGGTGATTGAAGAGTCACCAGGCAGCCAGGACTGTCTATCACCAAAAATTGTTTATATGAGAAAGACATAAAGTTGGATTTTATTTTGTTTGTATGTGAACCTACTCTTGACTCATTCCATTTCTTTAGCATTTTGTATTATTCATACCCATCTCTGTTGTATAGCACTCACAATATCACATTATATTTAACTGCAAGAACAGCTGTTGCTATACTGGATGTGAGTTCCTAGAAGTGAGGACTGTTCAGAAAGCCCTCGTCAAGGTGCCATGTAGGTCCTAAGTAAATGCTGACAACCTGAATCTGTGTGTGTGGAAGATATCAAAGAGACAGGTCCTACTGACACTAAATCAAGAGCATCCTTTTTGTATAAGCATAAAGGTCTTTTACATGCACAGATTTATAATGCAAAACAGAAAAGGGGCACAAAATTTTTGTGGTCGCTGTGCCAATTCCATTGCTCTAATTCAGAATAACTTTGTTGTAGGTAAGAGGTATATTTTCTTGCTTTGGGATTGTTTGCTTGGAGGCTCCAGAATAAAGCATATACATTTGGCTAAAGAACACTCTGATGTGAAAAGATCATCCTCTTGAATAGACTTAGGAAAAGTAACTGGTGGCTGTGAGGAAGAAGAGGCCCAGCACTCTGTCATAGGATTCTTATATCCTGACCCAAGGTTATGGGATACGATTATGAGAATCATGAGAGTTGGCCTGTGTCCTAGGTTTATCCAGTTAACTGCCACGATATTTTTAATTTAATTAGTAAAGGTCTGCCGCTTACGTCTACAGATGCTTATGGCGTATAATGGTTAACCACTTGCTGTCTATTTCTACACTGTCTAAGTTCTTAGCCAGAGTTATTTTTCCAGAGGATCACCAAAATGGAATGTTCATCATTTGAAATAAGTTATATATATATTATTATGATTTAAAAGTAGGAAGAACGGGAAAAGTTAAGCTTTTAAAAGCAATGTTTTAGCAGAAGGTAATGCTTCAAGGAATATAGGCTTTGGGTTTTTTTATTTGTTTGTTTTTTTAGAAGAAAGTAATAAAATAAGGGAAAACAAATGTCTTGTGCATGATTTATCCTTTCTTGACTATGATCCTGTGACTCTCTGGCAATGCCAGAGACCTGAAATTCCTATATAAATTCTGTAAACAGCATTGCTTAAATGTGAATTCAAAACTCAACTCTCATATCAATCATTTAACTCAGTTAAATTTTCCAACACAATTGACATCATGAAGCTCTTCAGAAGGTTTTGAATAGGATAGAAAAAAGATTTGTCTGAATTTAAGAGCTTAATTTGCCAACTGTAGAGGAAAATAATAATCTTTTTTTTTTGGTGGCAAAGCTTTTTTGAGATATAATAATTATGCTAATTTGACTGTAAATTCTTAAATGGCAATGAAAGATGAGCCATATAGTTTTTTTCAAATTCATACTTAGCCAACAGTGAGAATCCTTTTGTACCACTTTCTCTGAAATAGCATCATTTTATCTAAAGGACAGGGAAGGTAGAATTACTAAATACATAAGAGCAGCTACAGAAAATACCTTCATGGCCTTTCTGTGGCCCAAGACAAATTGGAAAACATATGTCCCTCTGATGTCAGAGTCACTTAGCACATTACTCACCCTAAGGTTGTGTCTTGCATGATCCTGTGTTGGGCATTTTAAAAGCTAGTTCAGTAGTACCATATATCTGTACAGGTAAGAACTAATTCACTCTAGATATTTTACCTCTTGGACATAGATATTATGTCTGCATAAAACAATGCAAATGTCATGGAAACAACTTAATCATGGGGCATTATTATTCAAACAACTGAGCGTGGCTAGATCATTATAAGGGTTAGTGAGATTCCTTATCAAAGTCACTCAACACTTAACTTCTTTGCAGTTATGAAATGTTTGCCATCAATAAGGAAGGAATGAAGGGAGGAGAGAAAACATCTTCAGAAAGATGTCATAAACCCTTTAACTTTAAGGACCTTGGAACAAAATGTCTTGTTTTAAAAAATCTGAATCCCTAATGACATAGATGGCCTTTGGATCCTCCAAGAAGCTGCAGCATAGCATGCTTATCATTAATATTTGTTTCTGCAAAAGTTTAGGGAATTATTGACCACAAATTCCATCTGTGGCTTTGTATAACTGGATTCTTGATACTAAGCAAGTCCTTTCCTTTCTCTTTCTCTGTCTGAGTATTGTTGTTGTTTTCCAAAGGGAAGAGAGAGGAAGAATAAGAGAGACAGAGAGCAATAACATTAACATATTTCTTATTTTTAGCCCAAGTTTTCCATATATATGGGAGTCTGGGTGTTAAAAGTACTGGAATGTGGGACCACATTCAGCAACAGTGCAATAATACTTTGTACTAGAAGTACTAAGTACTAAGGTGTGGGGGGATCCACAAAGAAGACCAGAATTATGGGTAGAATCAAAATCCTGGCATTGAGTCTATGTCTCAATAAAACACTAGAATAGTTTTGGCAATCTTGATCCCAAAAGCATTTGTACAACAACCTAACCAAATGCTGGCACTCCAATCTGAAACCACAGTTTCAGAATATGTAACAGTCTGAACTTAACTCCAATTCATAGAAACTCACTAACGTTTTCTATTGAAATGAACAGATACAGTTCAGATAGAGGTATTTTTTGACTCATGGAACACTCTGAATTTACTGAAAAGGATTCATCCTGAAACTCTACAGGAGATTTGAAATGGGTAGGAAGTAACTTTTCATGAAACCAAATCAAAACAAAATTTCCAGAAATTGCATGACTTTTTTTTTATGAAACAAATCCAAAACTGTGTTGACAATTGTTAAAAACAAGACAACAGGCCTAAAATGGAGTCATTTATGCCAAGATAAGATGTCATCAAACTGAGTATTAATCACAGTTTTGGCTCTCTAAAAAATGGAATCTTATGCTGGTTGATCAGGAATCTCCTAATCAGCATTATTTAGGGAATTTGCCTGATAGATACCTGTCATCCCTTAAAGGAAAGTGACTTTGTAATATCCAATCACTTTTTTGCCTAGCATAATTTTCTTGTTCCCCTTCCCTTCTGCCTATAAAAGTGTTCCATTCTGATATTTAATATAAAATTTATTTAATAAAAATTTGCTAGTAAATATGCAAGTTGGCATTAAAAGCTTCCTTCTCAAGATGAAAATACAAAAATCAATAGCACTACTATCTATGTACCCACAACAATGAACTGGAAAATATATGAGACTATCCCATTTACAACAGACACAAAAAGTATAAAGTACTAAAGAGTAACAAATAAAAGATGTGCAAGACTTTTATATGGAAAATTCTCAAGTATTATTTTTTAATAAATCTTTATTGTTCAGATTATTACAGATGTTCCTTTATTTTAAACCCCCATAGTTCCCCTCCACTTAGTTCCCCCACCCCCACCCCATGCTCTTACCCTCACCACTGTCTTCATCCATAGATGTAGGATTTTTGTCCAGTCTCTTCCCATACCCCTCACACCCCCTTCTCCCTGAGAATTGCCAGTCCATTTCCTTTCTATGCCCTTACTTCTATTCTATTCACCAGTATATTCTGTTCATTAGATATTTCTATTGATTTAATTGTTATATTCACTGGTTGGTAGATATGATTTGTTGTCACCTTGTTCATAATTTTTATTTTTACCTTTTTCTTCTTCCTCCTCTTCTTAAAGAATGCCCTTCAGCATTTCAAATAATCCTGGTTTGATGGTGATGAACTGCTTTAGCTTTTTCTTGTCTGTGAAGCTCTTTATCTGACCATGAATTTTACATGATAGCTTTGCTGGGTAGAGTAATCTTGGTTGTAAGTTCTTGTTATTCATCACTTTGAATATTTCTTGCCACTCCCTTCTGGCCTGCAAAGTTTCTGTTGAGAAATCAGCTGACAGTCATATGGGTACTCCCTTGTAGATAACTGTTTTTCTCTTGCTGCTTTTAATATTCTCTCTTTGTCTTTTGCCCTTGGTATTTTAATTATGATGTGTCTTGGTGTGGTCCTCTTTGGATTCCTTTTGTTTGGGATTCTCCGTGCTTCCTGGACTTCTAAGTCCACTTCTTTCACCAGGTAGGGGAAGTTTTCTGTCATTATTTCTTCAAATAGGCTTTCAGTATCTTGCTCTTTCTCTTCTTCTGGCACTCCTATAATTCTCATGTTGGTATGCTTGAAGTTGTCCCAGAGGCTCCTTAATTTATCTTCATATTTTGGGATTCTTTTTTCTTTTTTGGTTGGGTGTTTTATGCTTCTTCGTATTTCATATCTTTGACTTGATTCTTTCGATACTCTAGTCTGCTGTTGGATCTCTTTATATTATTCTTTATTACAGTCAGTGTATGCTTAATTTCTGATTGGTCCTTCTCCATTTTTTGGGGATTCTCATTAAGATCCTTGAAGGTCTCACTTAGTTCCTCGGAGGTTTGTAGAAGATTCTTAAGTAGCTTTATAACTGTGGTTTTGAACTCTATATCCAGTCATTTGCTTTCATCCATTTCTGTCATTTGTGATCTGTTTCTTTGTCTCCGCATTTTGGCTGCTTCCCTGTGTTATAGAGTGCCTTTCTGTGCTAGGTGTCGTATAGGTCCAGTGATTCAGCCTCCTCAATCACCTGGGGTGGACACTCTTGGTATACGCCTTTTGAGGGCTGGGTGCACAATCTTGTAGTTAAGTCAATTGTTGTTGGTGTCACTGGGGGAGGGAAATGACCTCTAGGCCTTTCTCCTCATTGTTTGGGGTTTGGAATTTTTGGAGTTCTCTGTCCCAGCTGCAGTCTGTTAGGTTAGGCTGCAGGCAGACAGCTTGGGTGGGGTTGTAAATTGGGTGAGGCAGGGTCTCAGAATCACTGGGGCAGAGCAACCTGCGATGGCTGCCCCTCAGCTGGCTCCTCGGCTTTTCCCCATTTTGGCGTCTCCACACCCTGGTGTCTGCGCATCTCTGAATCCCCGAGTCTCGAAGTTCCACATCAGTGATTGCTGCGAACAGCTCTGCTAGAATGCCACTGTCATCTTTCACTCCATTGCCGGACCGCCCGCAACGAGTTCAGTGTGACCCCGTAGCTTGTAAACCCCTTCCAAGCTGCAGACCCTGGTGCAGCCATCACCACCGTTTGCCCGTGCCGCCACCGTTTCAGCGAGTCCGTACCTCTCTGTTTTGGCACCGGGAACTTCTACTCAGTCTCAATGCACTCCTTCTCTTGCCTTCTAGTGGTAAAGCTTCCACTCCCTTGGTTCTGGAGGATGGCCGTTTAGCTTTGCAGTTATATTTTTTAATATGGTTGTGGGAGGCTGTGCATTCAAGTATATGCCTTATGCTGCCATCTTGGTTCTCCTCAAGTATTATTAAACAGTTTAAAAAAGCCCAGTATTCATAAGGTTTCTACTTTTTATCTTTAACTAGAAGCCTGGTACATGAAAATTCGTGCACTGGGGGGAAGGAGGAGGCATCCCTCTGCCTGGCCTATGCCCTCTCGCAGTCTGGGAGTCCTCAGGGTGTCCACCTGCTAGCTTAGGTCCAGTCCCCTGGGGATCAGGCCTAAGCTGGTAGACAGACATCCCTCTGGCAGCCCGGGAGCCCTCGGGGGATGTCCACTTGCCAGCAGGGAGCAGGCCTAAGCTGCAGTCGGATATCCTTAGCGCTGCTGAGGAGGTGGGAGAGGCTCCCACCACCACCGCTGTACTGGCAGTTAGACATCCCTTTTGCAGTCCAGGAGCCCTTGGGGAGTGGGCCTAAGCCAGCAGTTAGACATCCTTAGTGCTTCCATGGAAGTGGGAGAGGTTCCCGCCACCGCCACTGCACTGGCCAGCCATTAACCGGCTTCTGGCTAAGTGGTTCTCCTGCATTGAGCATCTACCCCTGGTGGTCAGGGTGTATCATAGTGACTGGTTGTTCCTGGTTGTTCCACCATTAGGGTAAATTTGCATATTCCCATTTTATTATATAGGATTACCCTTTTATTTTATTTTATTTTATTTTATTTTATTTTATTTTATTTTATTTAAATATCTCTTTATTGATTTTTTTACAGAGAGGAAGGGAGAGTGATAGAGAGTTAGAAATATCGAGGAGAAACATCAATCAGCTGCCTCCTGCACACCCCCTACCAGGGATGTGCCTGCAACCAAGGTACATGCCCTTGATCAGAATTGAACCTGGGACCCTTCAGTCCACAGACCGATGCTCTATCCACTGAGCCAAACCTGTTAGGGCTATCTTTTTATTTTATAGTATTACTAGGGGCCCAGTGCATAAAAATTTGTGCACTCGGGGGGATCCTTTAGCCCGTCCTGTGCCCTCTCACAGTCTGGGCCCCCTCGGGGGAAGTCCACCTGCTGGCATGCCTGGCCAGCCTGGGTGAGGGGCTTATGGCTGTTTGCAGGCTGGCCAAGCCCCCCAGTGGGAACCCTCACCCCATTGGGGTGTGGCCCACCTGGGTGAGGGGCTGAAGGCTGTTTTCAGGCTGCCCACAGCTCCCATTGACCCAACATCCCAGGGAGGCTGACTGGAATCAGGTTTCTAGGGTATATTTATCTTCTATAATTGAAACTTTGTTGCCTTGAGCGGAGGCCTAGGCAGGCAATAAAGTCTCCTGTTTGCTTCAGCTTCGTGGCTTCTATAATTGAAACACTGTTGCCTTGAGCAGAGGCCCAGCTGGCCTAGGCAGGCAGTTTCCTCCATTGCTGGTGCAATGGAAGCCTCCTATTTGCCCTAGCTCCCTGGCTGTCGGCTGCTACTTTGGCAGGGTTAATTTGCATACAGCCACTCTGATTGGCTGGGGGCATGGCTTGGCTGGGGGCATGGCTTGGCTGGGGGCATGGCTTAGGTGTCTCAGAGTGATGGTTAATTTGCATATTATTCTTTTATTAGATTAGATGTTCAGCTAGTCTTTGGGTGGTTCTCCAGGTTGGCTGTCCTATAGTATAGCTGTAATGTTGATGTGGTCATAGGAGGGTGCCAGCATAGCATTTATTTACTCCATCCACTTGCCTGGAACTTCTAAAGCCTTTCATTCTGTACAGCTCCTCAGAGCTCCCTTCTGTCTGCTAGGTGGGATGCTGCGCAATTCAAATTGATTGTTGCTCAAATAAACTCTTAAAATGTGTTGCATGTCTTAGTTTATCTTTTAACTGATGACTTACTCTTGTCAAAATAATCACCCTCCTTTTTTAAAAACTCAGAATATTGAGTCTTTTGGGATTTATCCCTGTAATTTGGTAAGTAGAACCGAATTGTGTTGATAGATATAGTAAAACCTTGAAACTTGACTCTGGAGGACATTTTCTATTTATTTATTTTCAAAAATGGTAATGATAATAATTGTAAACTGGAAGAAAACCAGTTTTAGCATTAATACACTGGTTACTACTAAAGTATTGAGTTCCCTGTTCTTACTAAATCTGCTGAGGGGGAACCTTTGTCATCAAAGTAGATCTTCCATAGTTTGAGAAGGGCCTTTCCTGTCATCCCTCTCTCCTCACTGCAACCTTCCTCCACCAAAAAAATTAAAATAAAAACAAATTCTTTCAGTGATTTATTCCTCTGGGTTAACAAGATACTCCTAAGGGTAATGAGAATATTCTAAGAACAAACTTGCTTTAATTGATCATTTTACCTAATGTGCATTTACTATGGCAATAATACAAAATCTGACTGTTGTAGGGTGGGGTCTAAGCTGGCTCCCATGATTCAAGCTCTCTGATGTATAAGCCTGAATAGCTCCCTCCTTCCCCTTAAGTAAGGGAAGAACAAAACCTGTGAATATAATGGAACATCATACCCATTATTTGAGTTAATCAGAAGTGCAATTATCCTGAATGTGCCTAACCAAATCAGAGGATCCTTTAAAAGAATAGCAGAGGGACATTCTCCTGCTGGCCAGAAAGAAATAAAACTGCCATGTTGTAAGAGGATGGTGGCCGCTGAGAGCTGTCCCCAGCCAATAGCTAGCAAGGAATTGGAGACCTCAGTCAGAAAACCACACAGAAATAAATAAACAACCAATGCATTCCAAGGACACTACAGGTCTCAACTAACACCTTGATTTCAGCCTGGTGACAGCCTGGATAGAGGACCCAACTAACTTATATCTAGATTCTTAACCCAAAAAATTGTGAGACAATAAATTCATATTGTTGTAAAACTGTAAATTTTTGATAATTTGTTATGCAGGAATAGAAAACTAATATGCTGACAAACACGTATAAGAGTCAATCACTGAACAGAATCTGTTAACTAACCTCAGAAGAAAAGTCACTACTTTATAATGCTTAAAGCATAAGTGATAATTTCTATATATAAAAGCCTAAGCATCCATCACAACCAAATGGATGACTGAACAAGCTGCATGGGGCGACCAGGCCTGGCTGGGGGGTTAGTGAGAGATGACCAAATGACTGAACAGTAGGCTGCAAAGTTGGCAGTACCCACAGCCAATAAGGAGGGAATATGCTAATTGACTGTCACACCCTCAAAGATGGTGGTGCCTACAGCCAATAAGAAGGGAATATGGTAATTGACTGCCATGCCCTCAAAGATGGCAGCACCCATAGCCAATAAGGAAATATGCTAATTGACTGCCGTGCCCTCAAAGATGGTGGCACCTACAAGCCACAAAATGGCTAGCAGGGGAGGGCAGTTTGGGGCAACCAGGCCTGCAGGGGAGGACAGTTGGGGATGACCGGGCCAGCAGGGGAGGAGTTAGGTGTGGCAGGGGAGTGGTTAGGGGTTGATCAGGGTGGCAGGCCAGTTAGGGGCAATCAGGCAGGCAAGCAGTTGGAAGCCACCAGTCCTGGATTGTGAGAGGGATGTCCAATTGTCAGTTTAGGCCTAATCCCTTTGGGGGAAGTCAGACATCTCCCGAGGAGTCTCAGATTGGAGAGGGTGCAGGCTGGGCTGAGGGACAACCCCCCCCCACTGTGCACAAATTTTGTGCACTGGGCCTCTGGTATTCAATACTGTCTTCTTTTATTTATTCAATTAAAACATTTGGCATAAGTGCCTGGAGAGAAATGTTTTCACTTATTCTTTGTTATCTTCTTTCTGGGACCACATAATCAATCTCAGAAATGACATCATGGAATGATTCTTTAATAATAAGGTAATTAAAGTTAATATTCTTTTGAAAAGAATATATGCAATTAATCATTTTGATTATCCGAAGAAGTTTATCCTTTATATATATGGTACAATTAGAATTTGGTCAATTTAAAAAGGTGTTTATGAAGAGAGAAGCACATAAGATCCAATTATATATATGGATTATATTAACATTCTCATCATTGATGTAATGATTTGTTTTCCTTTTTCCATTTTGCAAAAATAGTAGTAAGTATATAATAGTAGTAATAGTAGCAGCAGCATCCTTTAAGGGAAATTGTGCTTAGCTGTTTTCTCTCCACTGAGGTTCCTGACAGAAATACTAGCAGACATAAGTTGAATGAGGTAGCATCCTAAGGGAAGTACAATGACCTGGATATTACGAGACCTAGGTTCTATGACCTATTTTGATATTAATTAGCTCATGATTTTAAACATAATTTTTTTTCTAGGTATAAGGTTCTTCATATATAAAAATAAAGGGTGAAATGAGCTCACCATCCTAACTAATAAAAGCATAATATTAAAATTAACCATTTCTTCAGGACACCCAAGCCACGCCCACCAGCCAATCAGAGTGACTGTATGCAAATTAACCCAGCCAACATGGAGGCTGGCACTCAGGGACCTGAGTAAACAGGTAGCGTCCGTTGCAGCAGGAGTGAAACTGTTTGTGGGCCGCCTGCGCGTCTCTCTGCTCCAGGGAACATCATATTTGCAACAAATGTCTCAATCCTAGGAGCTGAAGCAAACAGCAGGCCGGGCCTGACTTCTAACTAAACATTGTTTCATTATAGAAGCCAGAGCTGAAGCAGAGAGGAGGTTTCGTTACTAGGCCCCGGCTTAAAGGAACAGTGTTTCAATTATAGAAGATAAACAAACCCCAGAACCTGCATCCAGCCAGCCTTGCTGGGACATTGGGTCAATGGGAGCTGTGGGCAGCCTGAAATTCTGAAAACAGCCATCAGCCCCTCACCCATGCTGGCCACACCCCAATGGGGTGAGGGACATTACTAGAGGGCTTGGCCAGCCTGCAAACAGCCATCAGCCCCTCACCCATGCTGGCCACACCCCAATGGGGTGAGGAACATTACTGGGGGGCTTGGCCAGCCTGCAAATAGCCATCAGCCCGTCACCCATGCTGGCCACACCCCAATGAGGTGAGGGACACCACTGGGGGCTTGGCCAGTCTGAAAACAGCCATCAGCCCCTCACCCATACTGGCCACACCCCAATGGGGTGAGGGATGTTACTGAGGGGGCTTGGCCAGCCTGCAAACAGCCATCAGCCCCTCACCCAGGCTGACCAGGCACCCCAGCAGGTGGACATCCCCTGAGGGGTCCCAGACTGCGAGAGGGCACAGGTCAGGCTGATGGACCTCCCGAGTGCACAAATTTTTGTGCACCGGGCCTCTAGTAGTTTATAATGTTTAAAACCTGAGGGAACACTGAATAAACACATTGCAAAAGCAAAGATCACGAATGGAGCTGGGGAGGTGGGAAACCAAGCAGGCAGGCTCAAGGTCTCCACGTCCACTCCCACACAGATTAGTTATTTTCTATTTCATACATATGGGCTTGATGGAGGATTTCATCTCAAAAACTTTCCATAGTTTTATAAGAAAAATTTTCAAAAGAACTGGAATATATGGTCTGTAAGATCGTTCCCATCAAAGAAATATGAGTCTCTCAGAAGAAATAGACCAGGATAATAAGAATATGGTCAACCTTTCTTCTGATCATCACTCCAGCTCTTAGATTCTGCTAAAGTGAGAATACATTTTTTCCTAAGGAAGATTGTATGTCCCATTATTTACCTGGCATTCAGCTTTCCTTCTCGTGCAGATGCTATTATTTATTTTTCCTGTGGTGGTACATTTCATAGGCATCCCATACTCAGCACAACCAATATGTTCCAGTACAGTAAGCACTTACTTCATTTAAGTTTAGCTGTATCACTAAAGCCAATTCATTGAATGTGATAAAAATTTATTACATTATAAAGCTGCTTACATAAAGAAATTTAAAAATCAAGAAAAATTATTTTCTGTCCTTCTGCACTATTCTTGGCTCTGGTCCCTAAGTTTGATGCTGGGGTACAACCAGCTCCACTACCAATCAAATCAGGTCCTTAGTATTGTAAGAAGCTGCATAGACTACTGAAGGGGGTGGGTACTTCTGGATGTGGAGAGAGTAGGAGAAAGACTGAGACAAATGAATAGGAATGAAGTTTTTAGAAATAGTGATGTCAATCTTCAGGAAGTAGAGATGCAATTTTATATTACTCTTGCCACACCTCAACTCCATTCCTATCCTGATGTGATACTGAGCATACCAAGGCAAGTACTTCCTATCCCTTCTGCTGAATGGTGTTGACAAATGACATCGATCAATTTAATAGAAATTACTTTATTAAAATGATAATGACTGCTTTTGACAATACTTGTTGAATTACTGAGTGCCCAAAACTGTGCTTATCACTTCTGTACTAAATATCACCTCATTTAACGTATACAACCACTTGTGGGTATTATTTTCTCCAGTTTACCAATGAGAAAACTGAGGCTCCAGGGAAGTTACTTAACTTGCTTAAGTCACACAACTTATAAGTGACAAAGCCACATCTGTCTGACTCCTAACACTTAACCCACAAGTTGTGCTCTTCTCAAACTACTAGAGTTTGATCTGCTTTGGAGCAAAAGCCAAGATATTTATTTTGGGGTGCCCTCATGCCTAGCACAAAACCTTGAACAATGAATGACATTCAAATATATTAATTATTGAAAGATCTATCTCCATATTTTTGGTGATAGAATTGAAACCAAATCAATTGGGAGGTATAAAAATTTAATACATTGTTCAGTGGAGCTGATCTTTACATATTACCATAATGGCAGAACAAAACCCATAGAGAACTACAATTTTAATAATCTCTTCTCTAAATGATTGGTGAAAATAGGACAACTGTCTTCTCTACATGGAAATTCCTAATTCTCTACAATGCAAAAATATCTAAAGACTATCAAAGCAATAGATTTAAAATTTATATAGTCTAACCCAGCAGTTCTCAACCTGTGGGTCATGACCCCTTTGGCAGTCAAATGACCCTTTCACAGGGATCGCCTAAGACCATCCTGCATATCAGATATTTACATTACAATTCATAACAGTAGAAACATTACAGTTATGAAGTAGCAACAAAAATAATTTTATGGTTGGGTCACAACATGAGGAACTGTATTTAAAGGGTCAGAAGGTTGAGAACCACTGGTCTAACCCATATTAATTTTAATTTATATATGGTACTCTTTCCCCTAAATGGATTTGTTATAGGACCACAGTCTTCTCTATGTGGAAATTTCTAATTCTCTAGAATACAATAATATTTAAAGAAGAAAATTAAAGGCATGAATCTAAAATAATGACTGATACAGTCTGGATTAGTTTGGGATTCAACCTAAAAAAAACATTTAGCTCATTAGCAATAGCAGCCTTATCTGTTCTCTCTACTTAGTAAGTATTACATATGGTATTGGCTGTATATTCCATATCCTGAATTGGAGTACATGACATAGGATTGCTAGGGAATATCCAGAACATATGGTCGCCATCATATTAGGAAACAGCCACTAAAGATACTTTGATATTGCCATTTCTGCAGCACATATGTGTTTCAGAGAATAACCTCTTATTTTCCTAAAGATATAGCCCCAATATACTAGAAATCTTTGAAAGCTAAAGTTAATTATATATCCAGGTAGGTGGGCCAGCAAGAAAGCTCAGAAAACAGCTTGATAATACAAGAAATCAACGCTTCAACCATTTCCAGTTTAGAAAAGCCACATCAAATCTTAATGAGAAACCACATGTAGTGGTAAATTCAGGCATTTAATTTTATGATTATTTACAGTCATTCTGGTGCAAAGCATATGGCATAGAGTTGCCTTTTTTAAAGTACCAGAAAAATAAGCTAGACTGGACTAAACACACAGCAATCCAGATTTATTCCTCTTGATAAAGAGATGAGAGCCATATTTAATTAAATAAAAAAGATAAAATGGGAAGAGCTGTGGGTAATAATTCATCTTGTGGAACAGCTTGGCATTATGCCTTAGGCAAAAACTGGTAACAAATATTAAAAAAAATAACCAAAGTTCCAAAGTAATTTATTCTTATGTGAATGTTCTATAGTCTGCCAAAAAGCTTCATTTTTTAATTCTATACTCATTTATCATTCTAATAAAATGTTATAAAATATATTATAAAACCTTTCACCTATTTGGTTTTTAAATTAGTTTCTGAAGGCTCATAGGAGACATTGGCAATAGAAGTAACATTAAGCTTTATTTTTTTCTCTTGAAGAATAATGCCTTTGCTCATCCAAATCCCTGAATATAAGCATAACGAATTTGAGTAAATTTACTTCCAAAATCAATTATTATGGTATGTTTCATTACCTGGGAAGATGAATAATCAGATGTCCCTTGATATAGTATAAAAAGAGAAGCAGAATAATTTCAGATACAGGTGGCAGACCAGGGATTTGTATCCCTTGCCATCCGAAGGCCTACCTGTGAAAAAGTCTATCAGTAGAAAAAAACAGAACCATATAAATAGATAGAATGGGAGAAGAGGGCAGGTCTTTGCATTTCTAGAATTGTACAGCAGATAGAAGCATGTTGGTAGATAAAGCAGTGAAAGAATCCACAGTCCAGAATCTACAGTAGGGAGATGCAGTGCAAATCACTGCAAATACAGTACAGAACCAGAGAATCTCTCAGAAACAAACTAGTATTTGTCTATATTGGAATGTACTTTATAAAGGTCTATATCCCCTAGTGGGATGTGGGCACCTGGAAAGCAATATTACTCTTTTATGTAACTGGTACACAAAGGGTGGTTAGTAAATGTTTGGTAACTGAGGAAAGACTTTCTCCACATCCATTTATTCAACACCTTGACTTCTCTCTTACAGATTAAAACTGATTTTCCTCCATTAAGAGGGAAGACCAAAAACCAAAGCAAGAGTACACATTACAGATATAAAAATGTAAGCCTGTATTCTCCTATACTTAACACACTTTATTTTTAGTATTGTTCAGTAATATTAACAGCCCCCCTTTTTTAAATGTTTTTTTAATCCTACCATTCAGCAGCCTCAAGAGTCCGGGCAGCTGCATTAGCTCTGAGCTGATGCTTTGATGAGTCTTAAATCTTCATGTTTTTTGACACTGTGCTGAGACAAACTCTTTGATTCAGGAAAACTGCATACTCTGTGGAATAAGGCTAAAGCAATTAATCAAATATTTAATTATATCATAACAGAACACAGTTATCAAGCTTATTTAACTTACAATAGTAAAGAATCCCAAGTGACCCAAGCAACAGAAGACACTAAGACACAAAGGCTATTTAAACCTCAGTTCTTCTAGTCTCCATAGAAATGTGTGGAAGAGTCTGGGATGGATCAGTACCAAAAGACTGAGACTCTGGCAGACAAGTGTTTAAAAGCAATCCCTTTTCTAAAAGGGTTTCTCAAAGGAGGACCAGAGGTTTCTGATCACTGATCCAGACTGACTTGCAATTTTTACCACCTTGTACACCCTGAAATACAATTCCTCCGTCCTTTTCCCCCTTTGTCTTCTTTCTCACACCTGGAGTCGATGGTCAAAAATCACTGCAAAGATCCCTCATAGTAAGTCACTGCAATTTTCAACTTGTCTGTTGCTACAAAGTTATCTAATATGCATGATGTTAAAAAAGGTCACAATCTATTCTCAGCTTACCTTTACAGTTTCACCTGCCACCCCTCTTCCCTCCACAATCCATATTTGTGCCAAAATGGGTTAGTCCCTAAATATACCCTATACTTTTCCATCTCCATGGTTCTGCTCATGAAAATCCTCTGGCCTAGAACATACATGTTCTGGTCGAAAGAGGACAGGCTAAACCAGCGTGTGAAACCAAGACCATCACTCAAATAACTATGTTCTCTCAGAGTCTCAATACTTTTATCTACATGGATTTGGGTGTGCAAGGACAGGGAGAGGGAGAATAATGAAGAAAATAAAAAGCATAGACTTAAAATTGAGACCAACTCATATTTTCTGCTAATCATAATTTTGAGCTAATGACTTTGAGCCTTAGTCTCATCACCTGTAAAATGTTTGTTAGGCTCACTACATGACACAGAATTGGGAAATCAAGTAGGATAGTGTTTGACAGTAGGTAGTGGTTAATTTTGATTGCACTGAAAATTTTAGATAGATAGATAGATAGATAGATAGATAGATAGATAGATAGATAGATAGACAGACAGACAGACAGGAAGGAAGGAAGTGCACAATTAAGCTAAAAGATATAAGCCACTTTTAAATTGTCAGATTAATATACATGCATTTTCTAAACTGTTTCCCATAGGTGGTTAGTTTTGCTTGAGATATTAGCATGTATTTCTTGAAAAAAGGTGCCCAAAGTTCAATAAGTTTGGGAAATCTTACATAAAATTCCTCCCTTTGGAGATGGATAATGCACATTAACAATTAAAGGTCTGAGAAGTCATATGACAAAGAATCCTATTTACCATAACTTAATTTAGTACCCTCTAAAGTTACCTGCCCATCCACTGTTCCCCTACTGGAACACCCATTAATATCCAATGTTTTTCTGAATATGATGTGTGCCTCAATGTGCTCAGGTCACCATAACAAAATGCCAGAGACTGAGTGCCTTAACCAACAGGAATTTTTCTCACAGTTCCAAGAGCTGGAAGTGTGAGACCAAGGTGCCAGCATGGTCAGTGTCTGATAAGTTCTCTTCATGACATGAAGATGGCTGCCTTCTTACTGTGTCCTCACATGGCAGAGACAGAGACACAGATGGAGACAGAGAGAGCTCTTCCTCTTCTTATATGGCCACCAATCCTATTAGATTAGGGTACCACTCTTTTTTTTTTTTTCACTTATTTATGTATTCATCGATTCTTTTTTTAATTCTTTATTGTTCAGATTATTACAGATGTTCCTTTTTTTTAACTCTCATAGCTCCCGTCCACCTGGTTCCCCCCCCCCATCCCATGCCCTTACCCTCCACTTACCCTCCCCCCACTGTCTGCATCCATAGATGTAAGATTTTTGTCTAGTCTCTTCCCATAACCCTCATGTCCCCTTCCCCCTGAGAACTGTCAGTCCATTCCTTTTCTATGCTCTTACTTATATTCTATTCACCAGTTTATTCTGTTCATCAGATATTTCTATTGACTTGTTATATTCACTTGTTGATAGATATGTATTTATTGTCACTTGGTTGTTCATACTTTTTATTTTTACCTTTTTCTTCTTCTTCCTCTTCTTAAAGAATGCCCTTCAGCATTTCAAATAATCCTGGTTTGGTAGTGATGTACTCCTTTAGCTTTTTCTTGTCTTGTGAAGCTCTTTATCTGACCATCAATTTTACATGATAGCCTTGCTGGGTAGAATAATCTTGGTTGTAGGTTCCTGCTATTCATCATTTTGAATATTTCTTGACACTCCCTTCTGGCCTGCATGGTTTCTGTTGAGAAATCAGCTGACAGTCGTATGGGTACTCCCTTGTAGGTAACTAACTGTTTTTCTCTTGCTGCTTTTAATATTCTCTCTTTGTCTTTTGCCCTTGGCATTTTAATTATGATGTGTCTTGGTGTGGTCCTCCTTGGATTCCTTTTGTTTGGGATCCTCTATGCTTCCTAGACTTGTAAGTCTATTTCTTTCACCAGGTAGGGGAAATTTTCTGTCATTATTTCTTCAAATAGGTTTTCAATCTCTTGCTCTCTCTCTTCTGGCACCCCTATAATTCTGATGTTGGTATGCTTAAAGTTGTCCCAGATGCTCCTTACACTATCTTCACACTTCTGGATTCTTTTTTCTCTTCCAGTTGGGGTTTTTTTGCTTTTTCATGTTTCAAATATTTGACTTGATTATTGCAAACCTCTAGTCTGCTGTTGGATCTCTGTATAATATTACTAAGTTTGTCGGCAGATTCTAGAAAATTATTGAAAAACCTTAAAACCATAGTTCTGAACTCTATATCCAGTATTTTGCTTTCCTCCATTTCTGTCATTTGTGACCTGTTTCTTTATCTCTGCATTTTGGCTGCTTCCCTGCATTGATAGAGTGGCTTTCTGTGCTAGGTGTCTACAGGGCCCAGTGATTCAGCCTCCCCAGTCACCTGGGGTGGACACTCTTATTGTACGCCTTTGAAGGCTGGGTGCACAGTCTTGTTGTAGTTATCACTGGGAGGTATCACTGGGAGGAAATGACCTGTAGGCCTTTCTCCTCATTGTTTGGGGTTTGGAACTTTTGGAGTTCTCTGTCCCAGCTGCAGTCCCTTAGGTTATGCTGCAGGCAGGCAGGCACACAGCTTGGGTGGGGTTGTAAGTTGGGTGGGGTGGGGTCTCAGAATCACTGGGGTGGAGCAACCTGCAATGGCTGCCCCTCCACCAACTCCGCAGTTTCTCCCGGATTTGACACCTCCAAGCCTTGGCACCCTGCAGTCCCCGAATCTCCATGTCAGTGATCGTTGCAAACAGCTCTGCTAGAACATTCGTCTTCTGCCCCATTGCCTGACAGCCCGCATCGCATTCAGTGGGACCCCGGAGTTTATAATCTCTTCCAAGCCACGGACCCAGGTGCTGCCGCTGCCACCCTTTCACCCACACAACCTCCATTTCACGTGTCCATACCTCTTGGTTTTGGCATGGGGAACTTCTACTGAGTCTCAATGCACTCCTTCTCTTGCCTTCTAGTTGTAAAGCTTCCCCTCTCTTGGTTCTGGAGGATGGCCGTTTACCTGTATAGTTGTATTTTTATAATGTAGTTCTGGAGGCTGCACATTTAGGTATATACCTCATGCCGCCATCTTGGTTCTCCTCCTAGGGTACCATTCTTATTATCTCATTTAACCTTAATTGCCTCCTAAAAGCCCTATCTCAACATGCAGTCAAATTTCAATTTAGGACTTCAACATATGGATGGGGGTGAGGAGGGAGGGGGAATACAATTCAATCCATAACAGTTTGGGAAGTGCTGATAATATACACACACACACACACACATATTCCTAATATGCAAATAAACCCAATGGCAGAATAACCTAACAACTGGTTGTTATGACATGCACTGACATCCAGGGGGCGCACATGGAATATGGTGGGCATCGGTCATGGTGGGATGGTGGAACAGTTGAGCAGAGGTACCAGACCCAGGTGGGGCGTCAGTCACTGTCATCAGGGTGAGCCTCTGGTGATTACTGAACAGTCTTTGCTCCTGCACGCTGCCATCCTGCCCAGAGCTCGCACCAGCTACCTGGCACTGGTGCGGATCGCTTGGTGCCATCAGTGGGTGCAAGCAGCAGCGACTGCTGACCCGATCGCCCCTCAGGACTTCTCCACCTCCCCCTGCTCCTAAGGGGCAATTGAAGCAGCAGCCACCACTTGCACCCACTGACGGCACTGGCCCCGCTCGCACCTTCTGCTGGCACTGGCCCCAATCATTCCACACCATCAGCAGGGCTGGCACCATCATCATGTGGGAGTGGTGGTGGCAGGCACAGGGTTTCTGGCAGACAGGGGACCAAGGGCCGTGGTGGGAGGACCCAGGAGGGGGCTGGAAGGATGGGCTGAGACCCAACCCTGTGCCCACCACAGCCTCGTTGCCCACAGTTCCTTTCAAGGTGCATGAATTCATGCACTGGGCCCCTAGTAAGGAGTACTAGTATAACAGGAGTGTACTAGGGTAAATTCATTCTGTGTTGGTGGAGAAAGGAAATGCTTTACTGAGGTAGGAATTAAATTCATCTAGTACTCAGAATGGATTTAACAAGTTATTTGAGGGATCTGTAAAATGGTCCATTTTAAGTTAACATCCCTGTCAAATTTCAGGAGTATGGGCAATCTGCTGGCAGGCAAAGCAGATACTAGTATGAGAACAATGTGGATGATGCCTCCAAATATTAAAATCTGACACATTCAACCACCTTTCTGTCAATGTACTTCTTCCCACAAATTTCCTACATTACCCTACTATGAAGATTTAGGAAGAAAAATTTACTCCATCATAATTATTTGGGAGGCCACCAAATGTAGAAAGAGAAGGCAATTTTATGAATTTATGACCACCTTTTGAGTTCAAGCCAACTCCCTGCCAAACATCTCCTACCTAGAGGACACAAGTCTGAGAAAAGAGTCACATAATGAATTTAAATATTGCCAATAACTCAGCTCCATAGAACAAAGACCAAGAGTAAAGGCAACTGGAATCATTCTATTAGCCTCTCCCTATAGTTAATTCCAATGTGTTATTCATACAGAATTCTAGTGAATATTACTTTGTGGATATGTAAACTTAGTACTGACATATGTGATTTTTCAAGTAAAGCTGGATATCTAGATTTTTATGTAAAATTGGCAACTAGCTAAACATTTTTAAACTCTCCCTATATAGCTATAGCTATATTGCCATACACACACCCAAATCCACACAAATACATGCACACACACTTGCAGGACAAGTCCAGCCTACAGGTAACCAGTTTTTAACCTGTGACATACACAATAAATACTTGCTGAATGAAGACATTAAAGTTATCCCAAAAATATAATAGTTCTCTCCCTCCAAATGAGGGCTACATACCAGAGAAGTCCTGGTGTTTTAAGACCAGTAGCTGGGATTGTCTGAATGGTACAGTATTAATTTTTATCATTTCTCTATAAAGAGAACTGACCACTAAGGTTTATGGAAATGTCTGAGAGCAGTTGCCATCAAATATTATTTCTTCTCTGTTGAATACTTTGTAAAGAGCACATCCAGATGTCATTAGAGATAAAATAGGCATGGACTTTCACCACCGGATTCAATGTCAAATTAGAAACATTACTACTCTTTCCATACTCTTGATGAATATTACTTCAAGATGATGACATTAAGTCATGCGTAAAAAGTTATGCATTAATATTATGTCCTTGAGATTTAATTGCAGGATGTGTTACATTTAAATCCATACCTCTCACAGCTAGCTATGGTTTTTGTTTGTTGTTGTTTTTTTTAATCTAACATGGCCTGATCTCAGGAGAGGATATTTTAAGGAAAAGGAAGAAAACTGCATTCAATTCCTTTTTATTTTTCTGCAAAGCGGTTTCCTGTACTCTTTGTCCATCACTATCCCTCACATCTCTCTCACAAGAAGAAAAAACAATATTGGAGGCATTGACTACCTGCATTCACCTCATTTCTTGAATAATTAACTTTTGGGACATCTTCCTAATCCCGTTTCACTACTAGATGTCTGACCCTCATCTACCTCCTCCATCTCCTAACCCCTATACATACCCACCTGGCAGTGAGACTTGTGCCAAGCTACACTGATTAGATTGTTTACCCTGGTAATTGGGAATGTAATCTAAGAAACAGTCTGAGCCCTTCTTAATATAGAAGATATTAGATGACATCTGAGGTGGTCCCCTTCCACTAGCCTAAAAAACAGAAGTGTGGTGCAGAGGGCTGGAGCAACTTTGGAGGCAGACAGAAAGTTCTGGGAAGTACTGCTCAGGTTTCCAATTGCATCCTAAGGCCTGTAAGCACTCCTACCTTCATAGTGCTGTTATGGACATTGAGGTGATATAGGTAAAGTCAGTATCTGACCCTGCCTGGGACTCTTGCTGATTCTAGATGCCTCCTGCTCCAACAGCAATTCCCATGCAACTGGGGAAGAGCGCCAGGCTCTGCTAAAAGAATCATGGAAAACTCTGGAAGAGAAAATATAGACACTGTGTACTGGGAAAGAAAGGGACAGCAGTCTGAGGTAAAACAGGTGTGATGTGAGATGCCTCCTTTCCAGTGTTCTCAGAAAGTGAGGGATAGTACCACGTGAAGGTAAACAAGGATGTCACTATTATTGAAGTGACAAAAAAAATCCCTTTAGGACAAGTGACACATTCCCACCTAAATAGTCCTATACATGGGAGCATTTATACTTTGTATACAGATTTCACTGTTCTATTTTTAAAAAATAGTGGGTAGCTGCTGGTCACTGACCTCTGCTGGCCCAGGGTGACCACCTTAAATCAAGAGCTTGCTACAACACAGCTGAGCTTAGCAATTTTAATGAGAAAGCTGGTCCTGCTGGATTACTGTTCCTAGGCCACATCTTGTCAGCAATTCCTCAGGAAATTACTCAACCATCCCCAATTGCAGAGAAACAGATGGTGTACCAGAAAAAATACTCTGAAGTGTATGTGTTCGTAAAAAGCAAATTTAAGGACACAAAGGCCAAGGATGACACAAGTACTAAAAGTATGTTTCCCTCCCTTCTCCCCCAAAAATGGACTTCCAGATACTTCTGTTGTCTCTGCCCCTATAAACTGTGAACACACCAGTCATCACCTTGCACTCAATGGAGAGATTTGTTTGATTTTTCAGAATCACTGAAGAGAGGCAGCTTGTTTTAATAATACAGAATACTAATGAAACACTCTCATGGCAGATAAAATTTTAAAATTTGTATTAATGCCTTGCTTGCCACCTATTATGCAAGTGCCCATGAAGAAATGCTGAATTATTATTAAAAATTATCATGGCACCTAAGAAAATAGCAATGTAACCCTCATGAATATTAAATCTTTTCATAATGATCAGTGTTATTACCATGAATACTAAATATAATGAATTCATTGCAAATTCATAATGCTTAATATGAAAGCTTGGCCTTTAACCAGAAAGTCCGAATTATACTTGGCAAATACTTGAATCTATTTTAGTTATAATAGCACAAAAAGGGAAATGGATAAAATTTTTGACCTTCAGTCTCAGAGGCCAAAGGGTGTTAGGAATCTTGCAAAAGGAAGGCCAGTTGCAATTTTCAAATATTTCATGTGAATTTTTAAATCTTTTTCAGTGTTCCCATCCATGCTTAATTATATCTCAATGCAGAAGAGCCCAAGAAGTGTTAGGAATGAGAGACCAGCAAATTCATTCATTAGTCTGTGTATGTACTTAAATGGCATTAACTTCCAGAGATCGCTGCTACAGCATATCATCAGAATGATTTTGACCCTAGAAGAAATGTATGAAAAATAATAATTATACAACAAAGTCTATACTTACTAAAAACTAAACTAACTTGTCCTCACGTCGCTCATTAAGTGGGTATAACCAGCATGTTTTGCTTCAATAACTGAAAGCCACATTTCCACAAAAACAAATATCAGGTATGTTTGTTATGGCTAACTGATCACAAACCTTAGGTTGTGTATTTTTATATTTGCCTGAGATTTGAGGAAATAAAATGGAATGATTGATTCTCAAGACATTCCAAGAGCACAATAACAGACAGAGGTTCAGGGAAATAGATCTTAATGAAAATCTGATGGGAGAGTGGACTTCTCTCGGGGGAGTTCCAACTGAAAACCTGTTGGGCAATTTACAATAAACTGAAAGACTGCATTGCACAAGCATCCTTTTATAGGGTCATTTATAGCTATGTTTAATTGAGTAGGTCTCCCCATTCATGCCATGTGATTAAAAAACACTTAGGAATCAGAATTTATATTAAAGTGGAGAAGCTCAAATCACAATTTTCTCCCTGGAAAATAAATACGTGTCTAAATCTGCAGATACTTAGTAACCTTCAGAGATGAAAAGCATGTTCAACATAGAGTTTAAGTACTATAATTTTATCCCTAGTTTAAACTCTATCTGAAATTTTCTTTAACATATCCTAAAATATCCTTAAGAATTTGAGGGAGTTCTGACTGTAAGACAGATCTAAGTATCTCATTATTTCCCAAAACATTATCTTACAGTCCTCAACAATAATTCCTTAAGGTGATGCAGAACAGGCCACAGATGCTAATTTTGCCTCTGGGAATTTCTATGAAGTTATTGGATGGCATTGAAACTGTGAAACAGCAGGATTTAACTAAACAGAACATCAATCAGTAAAGAACAGTATGGTGTGCCTGGAATCTATTCAGAATGTCCTCAAGGCAGATTCCAAGGTATTTTTTTTCCTCTAAATTTTAAGTCTCATAAGTAATGTTTTACATTCTTCCACTAATTCCTTAAGTTATATAATCATAACCAGCCAAGTGGCTGAGAGTTACTCAGCTAATAATCCACTGGAAGGAATTATTGGGCTCTTCAGAATAATTACTCTGCATTCCTCCTGAATTCACCCAGATTCCTAAAGCATCCTCTGAATCTCCTTGGTTTCAAAAGTGCAGAACTGCTTCAGAGGCTGAGGGTCCCAGATTAGAAATGCAGATAAAAATTATTCATAAATTCCCAGAGAATCATGCATAACATTTCTAAGTTCAAAAATAGCCCCTACTTACTTATCAAGACTAGCAAACTGTGTAAAATTTTAAAGCAATACCATGGGGATAGGAAAAAACTCAATATTCCAGTTTAAATGAAATCAGATAAGAGAGCATGGCAGAATAAAAGAGAAAATGATATAATTTTGAATCCTGGGTCTTTTATATAAAGTGAAAGATTACTTAACTTTTCTTGGTCTCTGGATCTTCATCTGTAAAATGGTGATAGTAAGTGCATACCTTACAGGGGTTTTGTAAAGATTAAATGAACGAGATGGGTACAGCACCAGGCACAGTGACCTACACCTAAATTTGGCTTAAGAAACATTTATTTTCCCTACAATTAAAGTATCTCCTCACAAGTATGATTTCTCTGGCAGAGGCCTTGGACAGAGCCAGACATATTCAGTAAGTCTCCTATTTATAAAGCCAACTCATTAAATGGTATATTTTCTTCTTCATCAGAGATTGCAAGCAATAGATAACCATTTAAGGAGGACAAATGGAAGAATATGAAGAAGGCTCAAGGAAAGGTGTTTTGTTAACCCAGGATCTCAAAAGCCATCAGTGACCAGAGCAGCTACTCAGCTTCTCTTAGTCTCTCTCTGAAGCCAACTGGCCTCCCTTCTCTGCTTCTCTCTGCTTGTCCCTTACCCTCACCTGCTTCTCTTTGGGGCCAGCTTTCTCCACTTATTAAAGCTAAAAACATACCCTGCCCTGCCCTCTTGCTTGCTTTGTGATTTCTATATTCAAGCATGCACCATCCTATGGGTATACACCTTGTGTCTTTGACACCAGACTCACAAGACAGTTAATATAGTTTGGCTCTGACAAATTAAGTGTATCTCTGATACAAGAGGTTGTGGCAGGGGTGGGAAACAGGGGAGGCAGCTGTACCATGAGGTCCACAGCCCATCCTTTCAGCAAACACTGTAACAGGGGTGAGTAAAAAACAAAGAAAGAGTGAACTAGGCAGCCACCCCAAAACAGGTCAGCGTTTCTATAGGATATTACCTTTGTCTTCCTCTTATTCATCAAGAGCCTGGAGGCATTAGTGCAGCTGCATTAGTGCCGTTGGCCAATAACTATCATGTTTATCAATGACTCAATCATGAGCAATCTAGAAATTCTGGCCCTGAACAACTATGGGAATTCTTCACCACTTCCAGAATTAGAAAGTGGTACCAAGCCTACTGTCTTTCCAATTTCCTTCCCCACCACTATAAATATCCCTACTTACTACTATACACAGACTACACACAATCCCATTTCACAGGCCCATCCTCAACTCAGTCTATCAGCAAGCCTGCTCATCCTCTCTTACCTGTCCTCCTGGAATGCACTCCCTTCTCCCTCCTGTTTTGTTTCCCACCTGCTTTTCTTTACAATATTCTCTCTCTCCCTCTTTTCTTACTCTCTCAGCCCTCAATTCCAGAACAAAGTTTAAACCTGGAAAGAATAATAAAATCAAATGATAATGGCTGAGTTTTATTGATAGATATCTAATGGATGCCAAGATGCTTCACACTCAAAAGAAATGTCACCTTTATTGGTTTTACTCTGGTGCTAAGCTCCTCAGTAATCAGCATTGACAAACTAAATCTCAGGCATATTTAGGGAGGCCCGCCCTCTCCCAGATTATTCAATAGTCTCAGAGGGTATATCCAATCTTTAACATTGGGGAAAGAGGCTACTTGCCTTCAGACCTTCACCACACACATGCGCACACAGGCCATCTGAAGGCGAGTGTTTCCTTTGCCTCTTGCCAAGCTCAGACACAGTATCCTTTGCTATGGCTGGGACCTAGTGTATAGGTTTTTGGGTATCTATACTGTCATTCCCTTCTGGGGTACAGCCATCTTAAGTAGGCAGTGAGAAAAACCACCTCTCTCAAGGTAAAGTACCATCTATTTCTCCTTCTTCTCAGATGATCCATCCTATCAGTGAATCTAAATTTTAAAAACAAAGAACTGGTCATTTCCCCAAGGCCAAGAAATGTCCAAATTCTGAAACTGTGAGCTTGTTTACTCTCTGGAAGGTAAAAAAGAGATAAACACCTCTCATTTATTTTCCAGCTCTCCTGAAACTGTGAAAACAGGACAGCTTTTACTACCACTTGCTTTAGCAACTCCCTGTAAGTGAAAGTTTTAAATGACTGTGCTCAGAGCCTCTTCCCAAGCTGCTGACTCCAGGATCATTCTCCCAGAAGCTCAAAGTGAACATTTTAACCATCCAGTTGGTTCATGAGGGGTCATGGAAAGGAGGTATTTCAGACACTGGTGAAAAAGGCCCTGAGGAGTGTTCTCAGGCAGCTAAAAATAGTATTGACCACACAGACTTCTTAGTCTGACCTTTCACTTCTTTATAGATTAAGTAATAATAATACTGGATTATTATGACAACACTTGAAAGTGTAGCTCATATCCTATTGTGCATGAAGTGACCTAAGAGTGATGCCAGGTGTTCCTGAAAGATGTTACACAGGAAGTTGATTACCCTGAATAGTGAGGGAGTCACCTTCAGCTTGAACTCCAAGCAGTCTTTCTGCAAAGGAGAGTTTAAAACATCCCCCCTCAAACAACAACAGTTTGCAAAGAATGCCAATCAAAGTAGGAAAAAAAGCAAGGCTGAGAAAAAAGATAAAGACCTTTTGAGTTATAGAGATGGACCCCACAATTCAGCAATGAAAGCTAGCAGTCAGCATTTTGCAAAGTATGTCATCCACTGTCTCCACCCACTTCCTCACCCCTCATCAGAGGCAACAAAGGATCCAGATGTCACCCCAGGCCAGAGGCTGGGAACCAATGTCACACATGGAAGCATATGATGTTAGAATAACTAGGGCAAAAGGAAACTTTTCTGTGTAAATACAGGATTTGGGAAGTAAGGAAAATCAAAAAGTGAAGTCCCTGGAGTTGTCAGATAAGAACTGAAGGCAAAGACAGGGTCTAGAGCACGAAGTACGCACAGTTAGGCTAGGCAAAGAACGTGTGCTAGGAAATATTTTCTGAGCCAACCTGAGTGAGGTAAGGGTACCTTTCATAGGAGATCCAGAGGTAAGTGTGGTACAGAAAGATCAAGGAGAGGAATGTTACTTAGACTCCATAGATAAATGCAAATATTTCAGTAATAATAATAATTCTAGAACTACTGATAAAATACATATTGTGCTTTTTATGTTCAGGTGACATTTTAAACATTTTACATACTTCAATACATTTATTCTCACAATACCCTATAAAATAATTTTATTCCTACCTCCATTTTACAGATGCAGAAACTGAGGCACCAGAACCTGCCAAGATGGCACAGCCAAGAGGTAGCCGAGCTGGAATCCTAACACAAGAGTTCTGACACCAGAGTCCAAACACTCACTTGGTTCTTATGAGATGCTATGCACTCCGTCAGGTATTTTACATATGGTAACTCAGTATTCACAGCCACTCTGCTATATAGGTGCCATTATAAATCAATTCTAAATTTATAGACATTAATGCAACAAATACACTATTCAAAGACTACTTTGGTCACATACATAAGAAAAAATCTAACATTCATCAATGAGCTCTAAGAGCCTTGAAACATGATTCAGAAATCCCAGGTTGGATCATCTTCATGCAACAAGAGATGCAGTGCAAATCTAAAGAGGACATGGGTGGACCAGCACATGTCCAGTCCATGCCCTCTTAACCCTACACCAACAACTTTGTGAGAAGGAACATGAGACTCAAAACAGTCCCACAGGAGAGCATTTATTCAGTAGCTTATCCTACCAAATAAAAGAGTAATATGCAAATTAATCATTACTCCATCACAAAGATGGCCACCCCCATAGCCACAAGATGGCCGCCCCCATAGTCACAAGATGGAAGCACCCAGTCTGGCTCAGCCCTGCCCCTGAAGTGGTCAGGCCTGTTAGGCAGGGAGGTGGCGGGGGAGGCGAGGGGCCCAAGGGTGGAACAGGCGATCAGAGGGTGCTGAGGGTTCCCTGCCCAGGCCAGAGGCCTTTGCCAGAGGCCTCAGGCATGGGCAAGGGTGGAGCCAGTGATCAGAGAGGTATGAGGGTGCCCTACCCAGGCATAAGGCCTGGGAAAGGCCAGAGATTGCAGGAGTCTGGGCTCCACAGAGCCAGCGATCAGAGGGGTAGGGGCAGAACCTATGATCGCAGGGATCTGAACACCAGCACAGTTGGCAAAGCAGGGGCCTGGGGGTCCTCTGCCCAGGCTGCAGCCGTGGCCAGAGGCTGCCAGTGGAGCAAGGGCAGAGCCGGCGATGGCAGGAGGCAAGATCAGAGCTGGTGATCACAGAGGCCTGGGCTCTGTGAAACCAGCGATCAGAGGGGCTTGGGGATCTTCTGCCCAGGCAAAAGAGTAATACGCAAATTAACCCTCACTCCTCACAAAGATGGCGTCAGCCAGGGAGATGTAGCAAGATAGGAGGCTTGTGTTGCCCTGGCGATGGAGGAAGCCAAGATTCCCACCTGCCCTGCGGGCCCTGAGCTCCCCTCAAGGCAACAAAGTTTCAATTACAGAAGGAAAATAAATCCAAGATACCTGCTTCCAGCTGGAGGCTTTGAGCGGGACCAAGGTAACAAAGTTTTAATTATAGAAGTTAAATAAATCCCAGATACCTGCTTCTAGCCCCTGGCCATGGCCAGCCTGATAACAGCCCTCAGCCCCTCCCCCAGGCTGGCCAGGCACCCCAGTATAGACCCCCACCCTGAAGGGGCTGTGGCCAGTGTGCAAACAGCCATAAGCCCCTCACCCAAGCTGACCAGGCATCCCAGTGGGGACCTCCACCTGAAAGGGCTGTGACCAGCCTGCATATGGCCATTAGCCCCTTACCCAGGCTGGCCAGGCACCCCAGCAGGACACCCTTCAGGGCAAACCAGCCGACCCCACCCATGCACCAGGACTCTATCCTATATAATAAAAGGTTAATATGCAAATTGACCCTAACAGCGGAAAACTGGGAATGATTGGTCACTATGACACACATTGACCACCAGGAGGCAGATGCTCAATGCAGGAGCTGCCCCCTGGTCGTCAGTGTGCTCCCACAGGGGGAGCTCTGCTCAGCCACAAGCCAGGCTGACAGCTGCCAGTACAGCAGTGGTGGTTGGAGCCTCTTCTACCTCCTCAGCAGCGCTAAGGATATCCAACTACAGCTTAGGCCTGCTCCCCACTGGCAAGTGGACATCCCCCAAGGGCTCCTGGGCTGCCAGCTTAAGGGCCTAAGCCCACAGGTGGACATCCCCCAAGGGGTCCCACACTGCGAGAGGGCATAGATCGGGCTGAGAGACCCCTCCCTCCCCCAAGTGCACAAATTTTTGTGCACCAGGCCTCTAGTTATATATAAGATAAATTCAGTTTATATATATAAAATACATGTTATATTTGTTATGCATATACGTGTGTTATATGCATACACTTACATATATATGTAAAGTAAACAATACAACCTTGTAGAATTAATCTGAGTTCTGAACATGTTCCGAAAACAGCAACAACAACAACACACACTCACTCACACACCTCGCACAGTTTCTGAACCTCTCAACCTGCAGGAGAAATAAGCAAACCAATATTTGTTAAGGGCTTAATTCTGTGTTAAGAAATATCTTAGGCCCTTCATTCTATAAATAATTTAAATTATTTATTACACAACAACATAGCTAATATAAACCTAAGAAATTTTCTTCTAAGACCAAGAACTGTCCCCAGGGGCAAAAAATTGAATAACAAATAGAACACTATTGAAATTAAGGTATTTTAAGAAGAAATAATTCCATGTTAAGGTGTAGCTTAAAAGCAGTGGAGGAGAGAGGCCAATGTGCCTTAATGGGAGGACATATCAGGTGCCCCAGCACAAGAAACATCTTGCAAAGTTATGCTTTGACCAAAGAGACTGAGAACCATAAGGGCTTTCTGGTGATAGACCATGAGAGCCATCCAGTGTCAGTAGGAGACCTCACATTGCTGAACTGAGGTATTCTGTCCTGATTGGCCTGTACAAATCTTCACATAGCCAAGGATGTGCAGAAAGAAAGAAAACCAGAGATCAGAGAAACAGAAAGATGTTCAGAAAAATGGAAATGGAAGAATATCTTCACAGCAGAGCAATGATGTGACCTGACAGCTCAAATTTTGGGTTTTTAAACACAAATTTCAAAAGAATATGGCCATCCTTTCAGCTGAACTGATGGGGAAACTTACATCCTGTCCACACTTCTGCTCAAATTAGGTGACATAAAATGCTGACAGGCAGGATTCATAGCAATCATAATTCAATATTTGACAAAGGATTTCTTCTCAACATGACTAGTGCTTCACTGGCTTTATGTGGCATAGACTCTAAGGGGAGGAAAGCTACTGTTGAATTCAGTATTTAACCCATCAGGTAGACATATAAAGAATACTTTTAGAGGATCAGTCATAAAAATAAGATATCTTCCTTATCGTCCTTTTGATAAATAAAGTGAGGGGCCTCTAAGGAGACAAATGGCTTCAGACAGCCTCTTGCCTGGCAAGTCCAGGCAGGATAGTGAAAGAAACTAGGCTCTGTAATCCCATATATGGGTTTGAATCCATCTTTGAACTAGCATTGATACAATCCTCAGCCCATCACTGAGCTAGCATTTATGTCCTTGACAAAGTGCCTGAGTTCTCTGGGCTTCTATTTACCCTCTACAAAAGAGCTAAACTGATATCTATTTTCTAAGGGTTTGGGGAGATTATAAATCCAAATACATCTGGGTTTACAGTTTCCAAAATGTTTAGCTGGGGATCACAAGATCAAACCTGCCAATAAACATACATCACATGAAGCCATGCCTATCAATTCTAATGTCAGCACCAAAAGATGAAAAGAAGAGGCTGCTTTAAGAATAATTTGTTTTTCTTGGCACTTATTTCTTAATTTTTAAAATTTGATCTTGTAATTCTTACAACTTATAATGCTAAAATGTTATTCCCTATTTTGAAAATGACAGAGTGCCTAAAAGTCTATGTAAAAATTCTATGCACATGTGAGGCCTCATAGGGACAGATATTTGATAATATCTGCTTGTACCTTTAAACCTTTGTTTTATGCAGACAACTAGATAGTGCTCTGTCAAGATTCTGATCATGGGATTTAAGTGCTGATCTGAAAGAATGAGATTGTTAATTCGATTTACAATGAATTCTATGAATAAATAAATATACAGCATGAATATTTTATTAATAGTTATTCAGATACATTGAAAAGGAATATGTCATACTAGATACTTAGTAATATAATGTAAAATATCTAGTATAGTGCTGGGATAAAGTAGACACTCAGAAAATGATGACTGGCCTCAATAAATGTAAATGTCCTGTAAAAAATTAAAAAATAGTTGTGGGGCTGGTGTGGCTCAGTGGTTTAGCATCAACCCATTAAGTAGGTCATGGTTCAATTCCTGGTCAGGGCACATGCCCAGGCTATGGACTCGAGCCCCAGGGGAAGCACACAGGAGGCCACCAATCAATGATTCTCTCAACACTGATGTTCCTGTACCTCTCTCCGTCTTCCTTCCTCTCTCTGAAATCAATAATATATATATATAATTTTTTAAACCCACAATAGTACAGTTCAAATAAACTGAAAAAGTGCCAGTCCGTTATTTTGGAACATGCCTTGCCAAAATTAAGCCAAAATTTTCTGCCGTTTATAACTGCAGCACTCTACATTACAAAAGAAGCCATTTTATTCCTTTATTTCATTTTAAATAACTATTAGAAGATTAATTGTACACATTTTGAGTCCCTAATTCTCTTTGTCAAGAATTCTTAATATCTTTATGTTTTAGTATATAGTGGTGTATTTATTCTCTTGGTTTTAACACCTATTAAAAACACCTGATCCTGTTATTAAAAACATCACTCCACCAATAACCGTCTATTTTTTCTCTACAGCATATATCACAATTGTCAGCAATTGCTTTTCTGAACGCATCAACTGGATAGAATTCATGACTGTGAATTTCTAAATCACAATTCTCCACCTTTCACATTCAACAAATCTCTTGTCTCCCTCAATCAAAAATTATATCCTTCTTATCTTCTAGGGCAATACTTGGAAGACTGACACCATATACCAGTAAAACGTATGTATCTATTAACTCTTATTTTGTATTCATCTTGCTAGAATATTGATAACTTCTGGTCTTTCTGAACTTAGGGCCCACAATGTATTTTAATAAAATGTACAGTAGTGGCTTACATCTCAATATGACATCTGTACTTCTCTCCTCTCTCTTTTGAGACCCATCATACAGATACTGAACGAAGAACTAGATATAAACTCATCACAGCAAAGGGAATGAGAGAGGAATCACCAGTGAGCATAAGCGTTCATAAACTTTCTGCACAACAAAATACAGGTGAACAAACCTGAAGATTGAGGGAGAAAGATGGGGAAACCACAACTAAGGATAGTAATAAAGTGGACTGCAATCAACAAGAGAACAGATTTGCTCTGGAAGAATCAGAAACAACAGATATGACAAAGAACATATTCAAAGAATAGATTTGAAAAGAGGATTAATTAAATGTCTACAGATGGAACAGAAAACATTCTTCTTCTCACCTACTGCATGCAGACCACTCTAAAGTGAGACAACTATCCCCCAGAGGTTATGGTGAATAGATTACATGGCAGTCAGAGTAGAAATTGATGACTCTGAGCAAATCCCTCATCATTCCAGCACTCAGGAGTCCCAATGCATAATCTCTGAATACCTACTCTTTCTCCATATGGATTCCATCCTC